>OX030955.1:14384582-14407082 GCA_943735955.1 Piscicola geometra
GCAAAGAGGCCCACCGAAGCACATTCAAATGGCACAGGTTCCTGTTATCCGTGTTCACTAACGTGCACCCTGGCTTGTCATTGTGGTGAGACGTTCATTAAGGTGGATGGGAGGAGGAGGAGGAGGATGATGATGGTGATGATGATTATGGCGGTTGGGGTGGTGATGATGATGGTGATGGGGGTGAGGATGATGATGGGGGTGGTGGTGGGATGGTAAGCGTGATGATATGGGGATGGAGATGGTAGTGATGGTGATGTTGGTAGTGATGGTGATGTTGGTAGTGATGGTGATGTTGGTAGTGATGGTGATGTTGGTAGTGATGGTGATGTTGGTAGTGATGGTGATGTTGGTAGTGATGGTGATGTTGGTAGTGATGGTGATGTTGGTAGTGGTGGTGATGTTGGTAGTGATGGTGATGTTGGTAGTGATGATGATGTTGGTAGTGATGGTGATGTTGGTAGTGATGGTGATGTTGGTAGTGATGGTGATGTTGGTAGTGATGGAGATGGTAGTGATGGTGATGTTGGTAGTGATGGTGATGTTGGTAGTGATGGTGATGTTGGTAGTGATGGTGATGTTGGTAGTGATGGTGATGTTGGTAGTGATGGTGATGTTGGTAGTGATGGTGATGTTGGTAGTGATGGTGATGTTGGTAGTGATGGTGATGTTGGTAGTGATGGTGATGTTGGTAGTGATGGTGATGTTGGTAGTGATGGTGATGTTGGTAGTGATGGTGATGTTGGTAGTGATGGTGATGTTGGTAGTGATGGTGATGTTGGTAGTGATGGTGATGTTAGTAGTGATGGTGATGTTGGTAGTGATGGTGATGTTGGTAGTGATGGTGATGTTGGTAGTGATGGAGATGGTAGTGATGGTGATGTTGGTAGTGATGGTGATGTTAGTAGTGATGGTGATGTTGGTAGTGATGGTGATGTTGGTAGTGATGGTGATGTTGGTAGTGATGGTGATGTTGGTAGTGATGGTGATGTTAGTAGTGATGGTGATGTTGGTAGTGATGGTGATGTTGGTAGTGATGGTGATGTTAGTAGTGATGGTGATGTTAGTAGTGATGGTGATGTTGGTAGTGGTGGTGATGTTGGTAGTGATGGTGATGTTGGTAGTGATGGTGATGTTGGTAGTGATGGTGATGTTAGTAGTGATGGTGATGTTGGTAGTGATGGAGATGGTAGTGATGGTGATGTTGGTAGTGATGGTGATGTTAGTAGTGATGGTGATGTTGGTAGTGATGGTGATGTTGGTAGTGGTGGTGATGTTGGTAGTGATGGTGATGTTGGTAGTGATGGTGATGTTGGTAGTGATGGTGATGTTAGTAGTGATGGTGATGTTGGTAGTGATGGAGATGGTAGTGATGGTGATGTTGGTAGTGATGGTGATGTTAGTAGTGATGGTGATGTTGGTAGTGATGGTGATGTTAGTAGTGATGGTGATGTTGGTAGTGATGGAGATGGTAGTGATGGTGATGTTGGTAGTGATGGAGTTGGTAGTGATGGTGATGTTAGTAGTGATGGTGATGTTGGTAGTGATGGTGATGTTAGTAGTGATGGTGATGTTGGTAGTGATGGAGATGGTAGTGATGGTGATGTTGGTAGTGATGGTGATGTTAGTAGTGATGGTGATGTTGGTAGTGATGGTGATGTTGGTAGTGATGGTGATGTTAGTAGTGATGGTGATGTTGGTAGTGATGGAGATGGTAGTGATGGTGATGTTGGTAGTGATGGAGTTGGTAGTGATGGTGATGTTAGTAGTGATGGTGATGTTGGTAGTGATGGTGATGTTAGTAGTGATGGTGATGTTGGTAGTGATGGAGATGGTAGTGATGGTGATGTTGGTAGTGATGGTGATGTTAGTAGTGATGGTGATGTTGGTAGTGATGGAGATGGTAGTGATGGTGATGTTGGTAGTGATGGTGATGTTGGTAGTGATGGTGATGTTGGTAGTGATGGTGATGTTGGTAGTGATGGTGATGTTGGTAGTGATGGTGATGTTAGTAGTGATGGTGATGTTGGTAGTGATGGTGATGTTGGTAGTGATGGTGATGTTGGTAGTGATGGTGATGTTAGTAGTGATGGTGATGTTGGTAGTGATGGTGATGTTGGTAGTGATGGTGATGTTGGTAGTGATGGTGATGTTGGTAGTGATGGTGATGTTGGTAGTGATGGTGATGTTGGTAGTGATGGTGATGTTGGTAGTGATGGTGATGTTGGTAGTGATGGTGATGTTGGTAGTGATGGTGATGTTGGTAGTGATGGTGATGTTGGTAGTGATGGTGATGTTGGTAGTGATGGTGATGTTGGTAGTGATGGTGATGTTGGTAGTGATGGTGATGTTGGTAGTGATGGTGATGTTGGTAGTGATGGTGATGTTGGTAGTGATGGTGATGTTAGTAGTGATGGTGATGTTGGTAGTGATGGTGATGTTGGTAGTGATGGTGATGTTGGTAGTGATGGAGATGGTAGTGATGGTGATGTTGGTAGTGATGGTGATGTTGGTAGTGATGGTGATGTTGGTAGTGATGGTGATGTTGGTAGTGATGGTGATGTTGGTAGTGATGGTGATGTTAGTAGTGATGGTGATGTTGGTAGTGATGGTGATGTTGGTAGTGATGGTGATGTTGGTAGTGATGGTGATGTTGGTAGTGATGGTGATGTTGGTAGTGATGGTGATGTTGGTAGTGATGGTGATGTTGGTAGTGATGGTGATGTTGGTAGTGATGGTGATGTTGGTAGTGATGGTGATGTTGGTAGTGATGGTGATGTTGGTAGTGATGGTGATGTTGGTAGTGATGGTGATGTTGGTAGTGATGGTGATGTTGGTAGTGATGGTGATGTTGGTAGTGATGGTGATGTTGGTAGTGATGGTGATGTTGGTAGTGATGGTGATGTTGGTAGTGATGGTGATGTTGGTAGTGATGGTGATGTTGGTAGTGATGGTGATGTTGGTAGTGATGATGATGTTGGTAGTGATGGTGATGTTGGTAGTGATGGTGATGTTGGTAGTGATGGTGATGTTGGTAGTGGTGGTGATGTTGGTAGTGATGGTGATGTTGGTAGTGATGATGATGTTGGTAGTGATGGTGATGTTGGTAGTGATGGTGATGTTGGTAGTGTTGGTGATGTTAGTAGTGATGGTGATGTTGGTAGTGATGATGATGGTGGTAGTGATGGTGATGTTAGTAGTGATGGTGATGTTGGTAGTGATGGTGATGTTGGTAGTGATGGTGATGTTAGTAGTCTTGGTGATGTTGGTAGTGTTGGTAGTGTTGGTAGTGAGGGTGATGTTGGTAGTGATGGTGATGTTAGTAGTGTTGGTGATGTTGGTAGTGATGGTGATGTTGGTAGTGTTGGTAGTGTTGGTAGTGATGGTGATGTTAGTAGTGATGGTGATGTTGGTAGTGTTGGTGATGTTGGTAGTGTTGGTGATGTTAGTAGTGATGGTGATGTTGGTAGTGATGATGATGGTGGTAGTGATGGTGATGTTAGTAGTGATGGTGATGTTGGTAGTGATGGTGATGTTGGTAGTGATGGTGATGTTAGTAGTCTTGGTGATGTTGGTAGTGTTGGTAGTGAGGGTGATGTTGGTAGTGATGGTGATGTTAGTAGTGTTGGTGATGTTGGTAGTGATGGTGATGTTGGTAGTGTTGGTAGTGTTGGTAGTGATGGTGATGTTGGTAGTGTTGGTAGTGTTGGTAGTGATGGTGATGTTGGTAGTGTTGGTAGTGTTGGTAGTGAGGGTGGTGTTGGTAGTGAGGGTGGTGTTGGTAGTGTTGGTAGTGAGGGTGGTGGGAATGTGAGAAGCTCAAAAATCAGTGGGAGGGGAAGGTTGGAGGCGAATGAGTAGGTTTGTTTGCATGGCCGGTGGGCGATTGGGGAATGAAGTGCTTTTGCTTTTGAATCTCTCAAGCTTTTCCAAATCGATGACCACTCAGCTCCCTTGTGGTGCAGAGAAGAGGATGAAGCCTCCGAAGTGTCACCTCCCATGCAGGTAACCACCCATCTACCCACCCATCTACCCACCCACCTACCTGCCTGTCCACCCTTCTAGCCCATCGCTCACCCACCTGCTCACTCACCCATCTCCCACCCTCATAAGCTCACTTTACCATCTTCATCTTATGTATTCGAAGTAAGAGATCAAATATACCTCATTTAGCAATACTTTTTCATCGATTTTATTCAAACAACTGAAAGTTTATGACCCTAAAGTTATTTTCAAAGTTCTCATTCTCCAAGTTAAAGTAGATTACAGCACATCTCTATTTGTTTGATTCAAATGAATCCTAAAGTGTATTACTCTAGTTATGTTCCAAGTTCTAATTCTCCACTTTCACCCCTCTAGAATTCCTCCAGACTGCAAACATGCATCCCGCTCCGTCCACCACTGCCACTACGGAAGCTGTCCCAGGTGCTTGCTTGCTTGATAACAGAGGGCGTAATATGATTAGTAATGAAGATAATGATGATGATCATAATGATAAGAGTATTAAAATTAATATTCAAATTAATGATTTGAATTTTGCCTATCTTGATTTCGATCGTCTTTCAAGCACTCACCATTTGTCCATCTTCCAATTTCAATCCGTTTTGACTATCTCCAATCTTCCACCCTCCTTCCCACCCTCCCTCCTTCCCACCCTCCCTCCTTCCCACCCTCCCTTCTTCCCACCCTCCCTCCTTCCCACCCTCCCTCCTTCCCACCCACTCTCTTTCCCACCCACCCTCCTTCCCACCCTCCCTCCTTCCCACCCTCCCTCTTTCCCACCCTCCCTCCTTCCCACCCTCCCTCCTTCCCACCCTCCCTCCTTCCCACCCTCCCTCCTTCCCACCTCCCTCCTTCCCACCCTCCCTTCTTCCCACCCTCCCTCCTTCCCACCCTCCCTTCTTCCCACCCTCCCTTCTTCCCACCCTTCCTCCTTCCCACCTTCCTCCTTCCCACCCTCCCTTCTTCCCACCCTCCCTTCTTCCCACCCTCCCTCCTTCCCACCCTCCTTTTTTCCCACCCTCCCTTCTTCCCACCCTTCCTTCTTCCCACCCTTCCTCCTTCCCACCCTCCCTTCTTCCCACCCTCCCTTCTTCCCACCCTCCCTCCTTCCCACCCTCCCTTCTTCCCACCCTCCCTTCTTCCCACCCTTTCTCCTTCCCACCCTTTCTCCTTCCCACCCTTCCTCCTTCCCACCCTCCCTCCTTCCCACCCTCCCTCCTTCCCACCCTCCCTCCTTCCCACCCTCCCTCCTTCCCACCCTCCCTCCTTCCCACCCTCCCTCCTTCCCACCCTCCCTCCTTCCCACCCTCCCTCCTTCCCACCCTCCCTCCTTCCCACCCTCCCTCCTTCCCACCCTCCCTCCTTCCCACCCTCCCTCCTTCCCACCCTCCCTCCTTCCCACCCTCTCTCCTTCCCACCCTCCCTCCTTCCCACCCTCCCTCCTTCCCACCCTCCCTCCTTTCCACCCTCCCTACTTCCCACCCTCTCTTCTTCCCACCCTCCCTTCTTCCCACCCTCCCTTCTTCCAACCCTCTCTCCTTCCCACCCTCCCTCCTTCCCACCCTACCTCCTTCCCACCCTTCCTCCTTCCCACCCTCCCTCCTTCCCACCCTCCCTCCTTCCCACCCTCCCTCCTTCCCACCCTCCCTTCTTCCCACCCTCCCTCCTTCCCACCCTACCTCCTTCCCACCCTCCCTCCTTACCACCCTCCCTCCTTCCCACCCTCCCTCCTTCCCACCCTCCCTCCTTCCCACCCTCCCTCCTTCCCACCCTCCCTCCTTCCCACCCTTCCTCCTTCCCACCTTCCCTCCTTCCCACCCTCCCTCCTTCCCACCCTCCCTCCTTCCCACCCTCCCTTCTTTCCACCCTCCCTCCTTCCCACCCTACCTCCTTCCCACCCTCCCTCCTTCCCACCCTCCCTCCTTCCCACCCTCCCTCCTTCCCACCCTCCCTCCTTCCCACCCTTCCTCCTTCCCACCTCCACTATCCATCACCTACCACCCTAGCACTCCACTGCACGCAGATGCACGCAGACATGCGGCCTGCCCAGGAGCACCTGTGGCCACGCATGCACCTCGCCATGCCACCACGCTGTTGAGGTGAGGTTCAGACAGGATAACAAGAGTCTTGCTGGACCCTGGGAGGTGAACAAGGTCGGTGGAAGGGTTGGATGGATGGATGGATAGATAGAGGAATGGATGGATGGATAAATTGATAAATGGATGGATAGATGAATGGATAGATGAATGGATGGATAAACAGATGGATGAATGGATGGATGGATCGATGGATGGATGGGTGGAAGGGTGGGTAGGTGCATAAATGGACGGATGGATAGTTGAAGTTCAAAATAAAGTTTTTCAAGTTAAATATTTGAATGGCAGAAAATGACTTGACATGCACTTCTAAAATCACTGACCAGATGGCAGAGAGGGTTGAAGTGGTTGACCTAGAGTGTCCTCCGTGTGACGTCATGGTGCCCGTCACGTGTCTGGGAGGTCACGAGGTGTGTGTGTGTGTGTGTGTGGTGTGTGTATGTTTGTGTGTGTGTGTGTGTGTGTGTTTATGTTTGTGTGTGTGTGTGTGTGTGTGTGTGTGTGGGTGTGTGTGTGTGTGTGTGTGTCATAGAATGTAACCACGCACTTCAACACATCCACATATAAGCGCACATAACCACACAGACAAGCATGGTTCCATGCAACGAGTCAAAGGCCCGCTCATGCCATCGACAGTGTGCCAGACTGCTCTCATGTGGCAACCACGTCTGCAAACTTGAGTGTCACGTGGTGCTGGAAGGTGCTGTTGCTTCCAAGTCGTCAGGGAAATCCCAGCCGCCATCATCATCACCATCATCATCATCACCATCACCACCATCATCATCACCATCATCACCATCACCACCATCATCATCATCACCATCACCAACGCCTTGCGAAGTGTGCGAGAGGGCTTGTGAGCGTGCGCGTCCCAAGGGATGTGCGCACAGTTGTCTCCTGGCGTGCCACCGTCAGGCGTGTCCTGCGTGCACGCAACTCGTCAAGATGCGCTGCCACTGCAGCATGGTGGTGTTGCATGTGCCCTGCGAGGAGTGGCGTGTGGCTGCTGCTGCTGCTGATGCTGATGATGATGCTGATGCTGATGGTGTTGGTGATGATGGTGCAATGGTGGCGCAGAGAGAAGCGCTATTGTCTTGTTCTTCCCGCTGTCCTAAACTGGTGAGTCTTTGCCGTGTGTTTAGTCATCCTCCATGCATTGAATTTCTAACAATGCATCGAATTTTTCAATATGCATTGAATTTACCATGCCTAGTGCTATAGTAAGCACCCTAAGTACTATAAAGATTCCCCCATAACACCACCACCACCACCATGCCACCACCACGTTGTACCACCACCACGATGACACCACCACCACCACGATGACACCACCACCACCACGATGACACCACCACCACCACCACGATGACACCACCACCACCACGATGACACCACCACCACCACGATGACACCACCACCACCACGATGACACCACCACCACCACGATGACACCACCACCACGATGACACTACCACCACCACGATGACACCACCACCACCACGATGACACCACCACCACCACGATGACACCACCACGATGACACTACCACCACCACGATGACACCACCACCACCACGATGACACCACCACCACCACGATGACACCACCACCACCACGATGACACCACCACCACCACGATGACACCACCACGATGACACCACTACCACGATGACACCACCACGATGACACCACCACCACCACGATGACACCACCACCACCACGATGACACCACCACCACCACGATGACACCACCACCACGATGACACCACCACCACCACGATGACACCACCACCACGATGACACCACCACGATGACACCACCACCACCACGATGACACCACCACCACCACGATGACACCACCACGATGACACCACCACCACGATGACACCACCACCACCACGATGACACTACCACCACCACGATGACACCACCACCACCACGATGACACCACCACGATGACACCACCACCACCACGATGACACCACCACCACCACGATGACACCACCACCACCACGATGACACCACCACCACCACGATGACACCACCACCACCACGATGACACCACCACCACGATGACACCACCACCACCACGATGACACCACCACCACCACGATGACACCACCACGATGACACCACCACCACGACCACGATGCAGCTGGCCTGTGGACATCCCTGCAGGCTCTCCTGCCACTCTGGCCAATGCTCCAGTCAGGAACAGTGTGTCGAGAAGTTCAAGGTGATGATAATGATGGTGTCGATGATGATAATGATAATGGTTATGATGATGATGATGATGATGATGATGATGATAATTATGAGAAATTACCAAGGTAACTTTTTAAATAAATTTAATCTTTTAATTATTTTTTTCACTTGATCCCACACGCACCTCTCGTTTGCACACAAAGCACTGCACGCGACCAGGTGAGGTGTCCTTGTGGCCGCAGGCGGACGGAGGTGGTGTGCAATGCGCATGCGTCAGGCAGCGTTCGAGTGCAGTGTGATGGTGTGTGTGAGGAGGGACGGAGGAGAGTGCAAGAGGTTAGTTTGCGAGGGTTTTAGTGTGGGCTTTATGTCACATGTGTGTTGTAGTTTGTCTATGTCAGACGGTGTATTCATCATGATTCATCGGTATCTTTTGTTGTTGCTAAGCTTTTAAAGCTTTCATCATTTCGACGCAGGAAAAAGAGAAAGAGCTTGCTTTGAAGGCGGAGCTTGAGTTGAAGAGGAAGAAGGAGGAGTTGGAGGCGTTTGATAGGTCGAACAATGGAGGAAGGAGGCGGAGACAGCGGAGGACGTCATCCAATCAGAATGCAGATGCTTCCTTTTTGCGCATGCACCAGAACAAATTAGTCCTATCAGTTTTCATCCTCATCTTCTCAGTCTTCGTTTATTGGCTGGCTCTCTTGTGAGGGCGTTGTCCAGTGGAAGGCGTTGATTTCATGCATGATAATTGGTTCAAAATTTGAAATTTAAATTGTTTTTATTTCTTTTTTTATCTTTTGAATATGCATCTTTGGTTAATTAAAGTCTTCCGGTTAAGTGAGCAGGTAAGGGGCAATGCCTCTCTGAGCATTCAATCAATCAATCAATCACTAATAATTTGTATAGCGCCCTTTACTAAGTGAACAAAAGCGCTCAGCCATCACGTCTCAAACAAGTACGTCTTCAGGCCTCGACGGAAAGTTATGAGTGACTTAGTTGAAGTTAAAGAAGAAGGTAAAAAATTCCATAGAAGAGGACCACATTAAGAAAAAGAACGTTTAGCAAAAGAGTGTTTAACTGGAAAACGAAAAGAACGATTAAAGGTGGATGATCTTAGACCAGATTTAGGGGGTTGTTTAATTAGATTTTTAAGATAAATTGGAGCATAAAAGTTATGAATTTTAAACATATTTAGGCATATTTTAAAAGTCACTCTAGATCTCAAAGGTAACCAATGTAACAAACGAAGATAAGGAGAAATGTGAGAAGACTTAGGAGCACGAGCAACAAGATGAGCAGCACAATTAAATGTTTTATTTAGAAGAGCTAAAGTAGCATCAGGAAGACCATAGTGAAGAGTTGCAATAATCAATCCTGGAGAGAACTAGAGATTATAGCATTATGGCTATTTATTTTGTTTGAATGGAATTATTATATTTATTGGATTAAAAGTATATTAATTTCTATAATTATTCCATATCGCTTATCGAGTTTTTTAAAGAATGAATATTTAAATTATCAGAATGGTAATTAAATGCATGCTGCGTTTATGGATATGGTCATTCGTTCTTAAGCGGTCGTCTGGTCGAAATTCTCTCAATATTGTTCAGTATTAAACAATTTAATTTTGGAAAATTATTCATAATTGTCGTTTTGAGATTCATTTGATGAAAGATGAGGTTAAAAAATATTTTCTGAATTTTTATCAAAATTAAACACCTTTAAAACTAATGACGCCAAAACAAAACATGAACTTTTAAATACCTTTAAAAATAAAACAAAAAATTGTAAAATTAAAAACTAAAAAAAGTAACTGGATATATTTTTATCAACTAATTTCACTAGCGGTAACTGAAATGGCATTTTGTTTATTTGCTTATTCAAACTTAATTGCTAAACTATTAATATTTATAAATCGATAATTAGTATGGTTTCAATTATTGTAGCCTTAAAGTTTAAGGCTTAAACTTTAGGTTTATGTGAAAGAAATTTAATATGAATGAATAAATTCTTAACTCATAGAATATTTCAATATTAATTTTTATACTCTTACTCAAAATGTTATTTAGAATGTTTGGGTTTCAAAACATATATTATTCCGAAGCAAAAGGAGAGAGGATGAGATGTGCTAGAAAACAAGGGCTCGAGCCACCGCCTACATGAATATAAGAATATCCAATCGAAAAATACAAAAACTAAAAAGGTCCTATAAAAAAGAAGCAATATAAGGTAATAAGATTTGTAATCCATATTTGGATTTCATCTTAATTAAGCTAGTTTGTGGTGCATTCTCCAACTAAAAGCCATCAAGCCTATTAATTTCAACTAATTAAATCTAATTTATGGCAATCAAGCCTTTTAATTTCTATTAGCTCAATTGGGTGTGACGATTTTTAGGAAAAGTAAGTTGTAGCAAGCTCACTAAAGTCGCCTTCCGATGTCCCTATGACAGAGGAGCATGGATGCAGACAAAAAGTCTTCTGGGGGTTTCTTCGCCAGCCTGGGCCGCTTCCTTCCCTTCAGCAACTGCGTACGTTTAATAATGACAACCGACGATGTTAATTTTGTTGTTGCTGCTGATCCTTGGTGTGAAATCTGTTTCAACTCCTTCAGAAGCCGACTGTCACTGAGATGCAGAGTCCAGGGGGCAGTGCAGTGCACCGGCACGAGTCCTCCTGTCCATCTTCCCCTGTTGGAACCTATAAGGACGAACCAGTGGAGAGAGAAGAGCTAGGTAGGTGTGAAGTAACTTGGATTTTGTTGTTTCATCTTGTTAGTGTTTTTGTGTTTGATATATTTTCATTTATCATTAGTATTATTATTATCATCACTAAATTGTCAATATTGTTAATAAAATTCGTTGTATTGTATTGTATTTTATTGTATTGTATTTTATTGTATTGTATTTTATTGTATTGTATTGTATTGTATTGTGTATTTGAGAATAAAAACTTATGACTTGGTCGGGGACAGTAAAAAAACAGTTGGTGATATTTTTGATGATGATGATGGTGGTGATAATGATAATGATGATTCAATAGGTAGGAACACGTGGTGTCTGTTGCACACGATGGCGGCATACTTGCCAGACGAGATCTCCAACGAAGAGCGCAAGGAGCTAAAGAGTTTTATGAGCACTTTGGGAAAGTTTTACCCTTGTGACGTGTGTGCCCATGAACTCTCAAATAGGTTTCAGGGATGCACGGATGGGTGAATGGATTGGTGGTCGGATGAGTAAATGGATAGATAAATGACTAGAAAGCCTGTTGGTTCTTTGTCAAATTGTAAAATGATTTTTTTATTTAATGGTTTGTGATATATCTAGCAAAATACTAAAGATGCTCACCAGAACCAGTAAATTAAATTATACGGAATACCCTAAAAAACTAGATTTTCAGTAGTTTAATTTTATATAATAATTAAAATAAATCACTTTATTTTTAAAATCTTATAATTAGTATAATTTAAAACTTTCCTATTTTTTTCATGGTTTAATTCTATTTGATATTCGAGCCTGATATATTTGATTAGATTATCAAGTAATCATTTCATTTATATTTATATGTGATAAATACTTGATTATAATCCCCATTCAAAAGTTTGAAAGCAAATCCTCCGGACATCAAGAACAGACATTCCTTCTGCCAATGGATGTGCAGACTGCACAATGGAGTCAACGAGCGACTTGGTGAGAAAGCAGATGAATGGCTCGGACTAGTATGAGAATTTTATTTTTAATATATCATTTATTAAATCCATAGTTGAAAGATTATTTGAATTTTTAAAAGTATTCAAATTTTCTTTTTTTAAGGAAAACCCCAGTTTGATTGTTCTCGAGTGGATGAAAGGTGGAGGGACGGCTGGAAAGATGGTGTAGAAGACTAGCACATTAGAGACACTAATAGATTTTTTTAAAGCCATTTTTTTTTAATATCAAAAAGATTCATTTCTTTGAAAATATATTTTTCTAGTAAAAGAATTCAGTAAATTCTGCCTGAGAGACGACCACTAGATAAAAGTTATAGCCCGCTGAACAGCTCACAAGCAATGGAGATTCTGAATAAAAGCATTACATCAAAAAGGATTTCTACTGAGATACTGAAAAATATTCTAAATTTATTAGCTTTTTGTCTTTTTCTTACAATTTGAAACTTCAAATTCGGTCGACAACGCGTCCAGAAATAAAGACTCGGAATCAACCAATCAATAATGATTTGTATAGCGCCCTTTACTAAGTGAACAAAAGCGCTCTTCAAATAAATTAGTTAAATAAAACGGTTTTTAGACCACTACCAATATATGTATATATATCAATTTAAGTATAAAAAAACAAACAATCAACCTCAATAATCCAACCTCACCCACACCACCATGACAATCACCGCCAAAAATCACTATCACCACCAAAAAAAAATATACAAAAAATCAATCATCACTACAGTACCAACACTCATACCACAGCACAATCATCAACACATCATCCTCAAAACCATAAAACACAATCATCATTCTTCTCAATTTTCTGTCTTGCCACTGGTGCCGAGGCTGCGATAGAGGGTGAAGGAGAAGTCCTTGCCAACGCTGGTACTGCTGCTACTATGGAAGGATTTCTTCTTTATGTCGAAGCTCACTTGATTTCCTGCGGCCATCTTGGTCTGCTGCGGCCATTCCAAACAACCAACATTCGCACTAAAAACATTCTAAGTAATTAAATTTTATTTTATTTAGACTTAAGATTCTAAAATGTTAATATATTATACCCAAAACCGTTTATTCTACAAATTTATTTGAGCTAACCAAAGATCCAGAATGATATAATTAAGTATTTGTTTTTATAAATGGTCTTAAGAACGTGCTTTGAATTTCAGATTCCGTATGACCACTTAACATTAGACCGAAAAGTTTAATTACAGTTTGTATATTAGTTATTGGTAAGCAAAGCATAAACAATAAAACTTTTGAAAATAGATAGGTTTTATGGATCAAATTAAATAATCAAACACCACCAAGTTACGTAGTTGAGGGGCGGAGTTTAAAGATTTTTTAACCACTAAAAATTTTTTTATAATAACCCTGACCCTAAAGTTCCCCCCCTAACTACGTAAATGCAGCCAAAAGTTGGTGGCGTTAGATTATTTAATATGCTCCGGTTTTGATATTTTAATATTTTTCAGTTTATTTTTTTCTTATTAATTATAACTGAATAAATTATAAAACATTAATTACAGAAAATATTCCTTCAATGTATGCCTGTGAATCCGGTGCAGATATAATCCTGTGCCTGTCAGTTAACTTCAATGCAAGAAGCTCTCAAAAAATCTTTTTATTTAGTTTTACAACAATTAATATCTTTTACTACTATTAGTATTGCAGTTGTAGTTTTTGAAATTATTCAGTTACAGTTTGAGTTAATAGTAACAGTTCCAAAAACCATTATTTATTGGGTAATAATAACTTCAGACGAATTTTCTTAAGTAAATCAGGAAACAAAATAATATTATATAATGTGAATAATATTATTATTCTTATATTTTTATGGTCTATATTATTTACAGTCTGACAGACGCAGGCCATATTACAATGGTTCTTAAAACCATAAATTATCTCATCACGGTTAATTAAGTTATCAAAATTATTGATAATTACTTACATATTCAATTAATAAAACCAAGATTCATTCGAAAAGCCGCAACCTAAGCATAACTTTGCCATTCCAAAATCTATACGATTCAATATCCGAGTGCCTTTTATCAAATTTTTGGTGTTTTTTCTACAGTTAATAACTCACAATTAACTTTCAATAATTTTGAAAATTGGTGTGAAAATTGGCCTTCATCAGATTCTTTGTGGAACATCTTTTTGAGTTGAACAAAGGCTTCTTCTAAATAGCCTTTCCAGACTTCTAGCTCATAGACTAACACCCAGGAGTCTCTGGATAACCTGTACAGTTTTTAGATTTTAGTATCTATGAGTTTAAAGATTGATATTCATATTATGAAATTTCATTACAATTTAAAAGTTCAAAAGCTCATGGTTTAATTTAATTTTATTGTCTTTTCTTGTAGACATACGCTTTTATCATATATGTGACTATTTGAAATATAGAGTAAAGAGATTAATTACTATAAACGACCATGTTTAAGACGCGTTTTAATTGCCAAAAAATAATAAATAAAAAAATATGAAAAAACTAAAACTAGCTAGTTAAATCGAAAAAATCCACCATTTCCCGATTAAAAAAATATCACGTTATTGGAAATCTTTTGAGGAAATAATTAAAAATCAAAATAGTGCGCTTTATTGATGGGGTTTCACGGTATTTAGTTATCTAATTTCATTATTTTTTTAAGTTTGTTACTTTTTATTTTTTATTTATGCTTTTTTTAAACAATTTTTGTAATTTGCATGTTTTCTCTAGAATTCAAAATCTTTATTAATCTATTTTGAAGCTACGTTTACACATCGACAGCTTATTTTTTATACCCTGCGCCACTTTCATTTGTTTTAGAATGAGAATTTTTTTTCATGATTTGTTTTTATTTGGAAATGGGTTTTGAAATCCCGATTCTTTTTAATAGGGTAGAATTATTTATCGCTTTGTGGCATTTGAAATCAGCTACCAGATTAGAATCGGGATTTCCGAACTTGATGAAGATATAGTAACTATACTATAGTTGAACAATGAGAAATATTTTGAGTAGTTGAAATTTTCTACTCATTAGAATATTTCTTTTCAAAGATTTCCCATTGATCAACTATTTTTAGCAAGTTCCTGCAAAGTGTCCACTAGATTCTATATTGCTTTTAATCCACCAACTTCTCAAAGACGCCGTCTATAAACAAAAGGAATATGTAAGGAACGAGTAAAAAGTTTTGTCCATCTCCGGTTCTTGCTCCGAAAAGGTTATTGTGTTATCTCCGACATATTTTCAAATAGAAAGTTATTCAATTCTTTCAGATTCAATAATTGCCACATTTTTTAAAGTTTTGAATTTTGATTCCAAGTCAGATATTCTCTATATCACCTATCCTTTTTTGAATCGCGTTTACTTTAACTTTATCAGAATAATCGGTTTCATTAAATTTATAAAGCTTTGTTAAAATAGCTTAGAGACACATCTAGATTATTCATGCTGTTCAGCAGTTTTTCTAATTAATTTTTTGTGTCTTTCAAATAAATTATCTGAATTTTTTGACATTCACACCATTTGGATTTTAAAACTTTTGACTATTTCATAGATGAATTATTGAAGTTTTATAACTTCTGTATGTCAAAATTTTGTTTTCTTCACTTTGGTCTTCCTGATTCAACTTCATAGCCTATTATAGAAGTTTTGAGCTCTGAACTTGTTTCCAATAAAATATTGAAAAGTATAAAATGTATAGACAAAGGGTCGCATACCAATTAATAAATGATTATACAAAAGAATTAGAACAGTTCTTTACATTATTTCGACTTTACAACTTGTAATTACCAGCTGTCCCACTCCAGCTTTAATGTGTTTTTCGAACTGACAATAAGCAAAAGGTGATTGAATTAATGGTCAATAAGTTTAGCTTTCATCGATCAAAAATCACTAGTTGTTTAAATTTTTTTGTAGATAAATATAAATATTTACTATGATTAATATATTAGAACACGTACAAAACCACAGATGCCAATAACGTACTATATTGCAAACTGTTGCTTTTATCCCTTCTACTTCTGTTTTGCTTGTAGTTTCTTTTATTTCCAAAGCGATCATAATACTGTCTGTGGAAAAAATCAGTTATACCTTCATCTTACTAATCAATAAAACAAATCAATGGTTTCTAGTTTAATGCTTCAAAATTGAACGTTTTTTTTTCTATTAGAAAAATCTTTGAAATTAATTGCATTTAAAACTAATGTTAGAAAATAAAAATAATTAAAAATAATAAATACCTGAATACTCCTGTTCAATCACGACTAAATATAAGTAAGTCAGTTTAATATTTCGTGAAACGGAATTATTAGAACTACGATCGCAAACACACTAAATAAATAATATAATCTATTGTCTAACATTAATTACACCATAATTGATTCTTTCCCATCTGAAATATCGTTTATAAAAATCGTGATCAAACACCACCTGATTTATAATAAAAGCCAACGCCAACAAGAATGCATCCAAAGAACAAGAACGACGCAAAGACTGCTATGGTTGAGGCTAGGAGCGTATCCTTAATCAGGATGTTCTTATCCTCATCAAAGGCCACACCTTTATCCTCATTCGAAGGCTGCTTTGTCAAGTTACCATCCTTCTTTCCGCTACTGTTGTTGAAGCCTTTGGGCTGGTCGTAGGCTTGTTGGAAACCTTTTGCATGAGTGCTATCCGTAAGATCATCGATTCCATCAAACTTTTGTTTTTTGTGCGATTCTGCTTGCATCATTTTGTTTTGCTGAGGCTTCTTTGCACTCTTTTCAGGCTTCATAATTTTGACATCTTTTGATTTATTAGAAGAAAATAAAGGCTTTTTATCCAGATTGAAGTGATGAGGAAGTTTATGCGAGTCTAAGCTGTTGGAGCTTATTGTGCTAATGCTTCTACGGGGGTCTTTGTTCCTTTCGTTGTTGAAGCCGTCTTGTGAATTGATGTAGTTTGGATAATCGTCGTCAGAAGAAAATGGTTTGGATTTGTTGTTGTGGTCGCTGTTCTTGTTAGTTAGGTTGCTTTGGTGAGAGTCTTCCGAGTTTCGGGTTCTGGTAGGAAATGGAAAATTGAACGGGTTGGCATTGTTGGAGACAAATCTGGAAGTGAAAAGAGTGGGCTTGAAGATGTTAGATGGAATATTAATTGACATTTCATTGAACTATTATTTTTTAGTTTTTTTCTGTAAGCTAGATAGATCGATATAACGATGAAATCGAAAGGTTTTTAGTTTTGACAATTAGTTTAATAATGTTTTCGTAATTTATCGTTTGATTGCTTTTCGAAACTTTATTTAGAAGTTAAAATAACGAATCTATCGAAGCTTTTTTCCCCACACAGCTTAAAAGACTACCTCAAGAAGGCACAGCAATATAATAGAAGCGATCTTTATACTATCACCTAATTATATGGGTCAACTATTCATTCCATTATAATTATTGCTGCGTGTCTTCAACCTGAAAATGTAAACCTATTAAAACTATTTCTTCTAAATTTAGATCAAGAGAATATGAATATTTCAGTATAGGCTTTGAAACTTTAATAATTGCATCCATAAATTTATGAAAATTGATTGAAAATTATAATGGTGACCTTTCACTGTCTCACTCGTTTAACTGAAAAGATGAAATTAGAATCATATAGAAATTATATCAAAGTGAAAAGTTTAATACACTAAACAACTATGTTTTTATTATTATTAATTTTAAAACTTTTATTGAAAAACATAAACGTCACAATTTTAGTTTCAGGTATAAACTTTTTAATGTTTTTTCTTAAAATTTGTAATGATTGAGATAACTTTTTTTAAACAAATGAAGAAAATTTTGTAATAACCTCGGCAGGTTAACCCATATAAAGGTCAATGTATAGTTTATATTATATATGAATAATTATATATAAATCATCATATTTAATATATAATAATATGTATAATATATGGCCCATATTTTATACATATATATAATATATATTAACCTGGAAGTGAAAAGTCGAATATTTTGTCATATGAATGAAAAAAAAGACTCATGTGATTATAAAATATACTAATTATAAAAATAATTTTTCTGACCCTTATAAAGCTCTGAAAACGCCAATTAAAGTTTACAACGAAAAATATTTTACTCTCTTACCACCCTACACACTAAAAGTTAACTTAGATATTATAATGTTTATTCTTTACTTTTATTTGCTGTTTTTCTCAACTTTGAGCTTGTATGGAAGCAATGCAAGAACTGAAGTATTTCAAAAAAAAGAGGTTGTGTGGTTTTTAGTGAATCATTTTCATCATGAAAAAATATCTTTAAATTTTTTTAATTTAAAGTTAAAATTTAAAAGTATATGAAACAAATAAATATTCATACTATGAATTTGATAGGCATTCACTCTAACAATATTTAAAAAAATATTCTTTAAACTTTCAGGTGTTTGTATTTTCTTCTGATAAAAACAACTGGAAGTCTTATGACTGGAGTAAAATAACTACTATTGTAGAATTCGGTTATCATGATCCTGAATTGGTTAAGTTTGCCCATGAAAAAAATGTGAAAGTTGTTGGCTTGGGTCAGTGCTAAAAGTATTAAATAAAACTATTGTCTATTGTATAGAGTCTATTAATTAATCAGTATATTTATATACTGTAGCCTATAGTCTATAGTCTCTATACAATATTTCATAATATAGTTGCAACATCAAAATAAATTATTTTACTTATTTTTTAATATACTATAGAGTCTATAGTATATAAATATACTGATTTATTTTTTATACTTTTTAGCTATCTTATTAAAAAACCAGAAAAATAATTTATTTTGATGTTGCAATTATATTATGAAATAATCATAAAATTCAACATTAAAATTATATTAAGTTTTTAAAGTTTGAAGTTTTAGCTCATTTAGAAAATATTCTTACAAAATAAAATCCATGCATAATCTTAACCATGAAAGTATTCCAAAATCTCCAGCACCATTTGAAAAAAAAATGCTCAAGGATGAAGCATTCATGATGGCCTGGGTTAAAAGCACTTTAATGGCTGTGGAAATGAACAAATGGGACGGAATTAACTTAGACTTTGAAGATGAGATTTTATGCTCTGACATTGATTCGAAGGAGGGTTATAATAATCTAGTCTTTCGTCTCAGTCGACGTCTCAAAGAGCAGAATCCTCAGAGTCAAGTATGTTGCATTCTTTATTGTTATACCTTTGTATTGCTGTTGTCTCATTGTTTGACCTTGAGTTGCAATAACACAATTCTTTTCAAGGCCAAGTAATTTATAACATAAATCATAATCAACCTATTACTAATTCACTTTTCCCTATTACTAAACCATTCTCAACACCCACACTACCCTTTGCAGTTATCAATCGACTTTGCATGGTCACCATTCAACGTCGACTCACGTTGCTATGACTACGTCACACTGGCTAGTCTGGTCGACATCGTTTTTGTGATGTCATATGATGAAAGATCACAAATCACAGGCGAGTGCAAGGCCTGGGCCAATTCAGCCTACCAGGAAACGCTTAGAGGTGGGCTGAGCGATAGATTAATTCGTTTTGAAAGCATTTTTAAAACTATTTGTTAATTTTTCTATGGCTTACTAAGGCATCAGTTGCACTCGAACCTAGGAGCAATAACCATTGGTCTAGTCGAGAGTCGTTACACACTCGACTACCCCTTTACCGTAAAAGTGTAAAACATTTTTTTTTCATCGTGTTGCGGAAAAAAAGTCTTCCTGGCCTCTTATCTGTGCCCGGGAGATGATGATGATGATGAGGATGATGATGATGCAGAGCATTCTTCTCAAAGCCTCTAAAACCCTTCAAATCCACAATCCATATCGCAGCATTAACCAACCCCCCTCTTCCAAAGGTCTCAATGCCTACCTGGCATTGGGCGTGGAGGCTTCCAAGGTGGTACTGGGCCTGCCATGGTACGGCTACGACTACCCCTGCATCGACTACACGCCACAGGTTTTTATGGAGGCGTTTGTAGGATAGAGATGATGATGGTGGTGATTTCTTTAGGACATAGTTAACGCGATATAAAGCGTTAATTATTTAATGATTTCTTTAAAATTAACGCAGATCAACTTTTTTTAAGAATTAAAAAATATATATATACAAAATGAAAAGCGCTAGATAATAAAATTGAATATTGTTAGATAAATTTCGCTAGAAAAAAATATTGAATTTTAATGATTTTTCATTTTAAAAATTCGTAATCGCTATCTTTATTTTTGCATAGTTTCAAATTTATTTATTCATTCTTTGATTTTAATTAATTATCCATTGTTAGCAAGAAAATATTCAGCCACTTTAGCAAAGACAGCCATAATGAACAATTTTTTTAAATTGCTGGATTTATTGCGGATAAACGGAGATCAATTTCATCTAAATTTTTAAATATTTCAATAAGTTTAAAATAACATGACATTTTTGTAATTTTTCAAAGGATAAATATTTATAATTAAACTTTTATATTTTTATTGCATTTTATATATTAAAACTTAGACAAAAATCATCAATATAATTTTCATGATTATTATAAACAATAATTTTATCATAATCATGATCATCATCATCACCAACATCATCATCATGAGCAGACAAAGACATGTGCAATAAAGAAAGTCTCTTTCAGGAATGGCACATGCTCTGACGCTGCAGGCACTCAAGTCGGCTACACTGACATCCTCGCCCTGCTGACGTCATCATCGTCATCACTATCATCATCATCACTATCATCATCATCATCATCATCATCATCGTTGTCATCACATCGTGAAGGTGCTTTGAAGTTCACTGCAAGGAGCAGGAAGGTAACCATATTGAATTCATCTTGGCACACCGAGGCACTTTCGCCCTATTTGACATACCAGGTCTGATGCTGATGATGATGATTATGGTGGTGGTGCTGATGATGGTGATGATTGTGATAATTGTGATGATTGTGATAATTGTGATGATGACGACAATTATGATGATGATGATGACGAAAAAGACGACAATGGTGATCATGATAACGATCAAACGTCCTTTTTGCAGGTGGTGTCTAGCGGGGAGTACCACCAGGTGTGGTATGACAACGCCATTAGTCTGAAGCTCAAGTACTTGATAGCAGAGGCGAAGGATTTGAAGGGTGTTGGCTTCTGGGAGGCGGACAGTCTGAGGTACGACCAGAGTTCAGAATCCAAAATGTCGGTTTCTGAAATGTGGGGGGCACTTCCTTGATGCCTCTATCGATTTTATGTTCATCTATTTACGTGACTCGCAGTTAGGGCCATTGTCTTTTAAGTTTAAAAATAGCTATTTTGAGACTCACTACGATTTTAAACTTTTGTGAAAAAAACATTGAAATATTTTTGTTTCGAAAGAACTATATTTAGAATGTGACTATTTTTTTTACAACTTTTATACTACATTGCTATTGTTCACTTAAACTGATCAAATCCTCACGAAATGCCTATTTTTCATACTTTCGGTCATGCTCGAAAAGTGTTCTTGGCTTATAAGTTTAAAGCTTGTAAGCTTACAATATATTTATGAAGTTTTGATGCTCTCATGTATGATTTTATATAAAAATATAAAATAATCTTTTACAAAGTTTGAACAAAGTCGTATAAAGGTATAAAGTTGCATAAACAATTCTAGACATAACAGTGCCAAACTAATAGAAAAGAGTCATTACGTTAGATTCGTTGTACTAAGCACCGTTGTAAATATTGGAGCGAAGAATATTGACGATTTCTCTAAATAAATATGTATCCCGTTAGTCACTAACGGTTAGTGACACCATCGATGTGTCGTCATGACAACAGTATGTTCGCGAATACTTCTGAGCACACAATCTAAAATTTGGATTATAAATATCTTACTTTTTTTACTGTATAGCGTATTACAGTTCGTTTTGATTGCAATCGAGTTGACAGTGCTGTGATGTCATCACGGCAACGTTCTACCGTCAGTCTTTCTTTCCGCTGTGACTCTGCTCCTGCAAGCTTCGTCGCCAGAAAACGTGAGTGGAGAGGATTGTAAAAGATAATAATTGTTGAGTGTAATGGAGTGCTTTCTACTACCTCTATTAGGAAAGCATCGCAGGGACTTCATAGCAGAGAACAAGAGACCGAAAACAAAGGCGTCTGCAGTGGCACCCCTGAAGGCTCTCTGGAAGTCGAGCAAGTACCAAACTGTAGAGTCGAGAGTCATGGTTCGCATTGAGATGCTCTATCATAATTAACTGCAATAATAATTTTTCTATTATTAATTAATTTATTATTAATCAACTGAATTGGCAACTATATTCAACAATAATATTTTATGGTTTGTATTATCCACAGCCTGACAGACGCATGCCATATTACAATTGTTCTGAGAACCATGGCTCTTATCAATCAATCAATCAATCAAATCAATCAAATAGATTTCTATAGCGCTCTTTCTTCAAATTCAAGCACCAGAAGCGCCACTCCACACGACGTACACATCTCTCAATGCGTCTGTCAGGCTGTGGATAATACAGA
>OX030955.1:14417082-14449582 GCA_943735955.1 Piscicola geometra
GTGAAGACCCTTTGCCTGGAAGAAGACTAGACCCCTGTCACTCCTCCACACATGTGTCACTGGCTTGCCTGCGTGCCCAGTGCACTTCTGTTGCATCAATACGCCTGGACATCCCTTCGTTGGACAATTGCTTCCTGTGACGGTTTGATGGCTATCTTGAAGTTAATGTATTTTCAATTGATAAACTAAACAAATAATTACAAAATGTTTAAAATTTTTTTAAAAGAATGTTTCAAATTTTTTTAAAAGAATGTTTCACATTTTTTTAAAAGAATGTTTTAAATTTTTTTAAAAGAATGTTGAAAAAAATTTCAAAAGAATTTTAAACAAAAATGTAAACGAATGTTAAATAAAATGTAAACAAATGTTGAGCAAACAGTTTTTAATGCATATAAATAAGATTTTATATACAAAACAATGAATATAAATTTAGGATTATTAAAATTTTAACCTTTTTGTTTGTTTCTAGCTTTGTCGCATATAAAAGGCCGTAAATAAACTCTAGGGTACAGGCGTGAATCTTTGTCTCTGCTGCCTTCTTCTATCTGTTCATGAAAAAAAAATTTTGGATTTAAAATTAATAAAATTAAACAAAACTAATTTTTACTTTTACAATTAATTCATTAGAACTCAATTAAGCCCAAGTGCGTGAGCTAACTCCACTAAATGCCAACTGCATAACCACAACTACCGATGCATAAATGTTAAATTTCATTTGATAATAGCAATAAATTTCTTTTGATAATACCAATAAATTTCTTTTGATAATACCAATAAATTTCTTTTGATAATACCAATAAATTTCTTTTGATAATACCAATAAATTTCTTTTACACCAACAGACCACATTTTGGCAGTTTTGGGAACACAGCATGACTCCCAGACAAGACTTCTTGAGGCGGTTTGAGTCGTGGTTATTGGTGTTGCGCATGGCCCATCCAGACTGGTGAGTCCTGGCGTTTACATCATCGCCCGAATACAAGCAGTGCATGTAGCCGTCAGGCCACATGTCGAAGGGCTGGAGTTCAATCGATGGCCAAGAAAACGGCTGTTGTGTGGGTTGTTTGTGAGTTGTAGAGAAAAGACTAAAGAAAATTTTCTATGTCTAGCGGTATCTTTGCAAATGTATTCTCAAAGACAAAATTTTTAAAGACTATGAACTTTAAAAACCTAAAGCTATGCTGAAATAATATTTTTAAAATGTAGATTTAAACATGCTTTACACAAAACCTTTTGAGAGTCATTAATAAGTTGGCAGAATTGTTGCTGATCGATGAATGGAGAAGAAACACTTGGGAAAAAAGTCTGTTTCTTTTGGGAACATTGTCGAGAAGTATTCCCCGGATGGAGACTTGATTTCTGATGCCCTCTAAAAGTCTTCAAAGTTGTAGAAGTTTTTTTCTGATCATTTGAAAACTGCTGTTTTATGCAGTTTGAAAAATTGTTTTTTTTGAAGTTCGGTTCTTGTTGTTTTTGTTGAGTAGGTTTGTCGTCTGGAATGTTTCGCATTGCATATTGTTTTATTATTTTTAGTTCTTTTTGATTGTTTTCAAACCTACTCTTTTGTCTAGCTGACAACCCTTTTCTACAATCATCTTGGATTTTTGATTTGTTGCGACAAGAATTAACTTGATTAAAGTAGCTCTGCGCTGAGTGTTGCTGATTCAAGTGGCCAACATTACTCTTAACGTCAGTTGCCACGAAAGGATGACTGTGTTTGGAGTAGTTAGAACTCATTTGAAGGGCAAATAGATTATGTTTAACTACAAACAGCTTCAATCAGCCTGACTAAGAACTTTCCATACAAAAGTAAACTTCTAGTTTTTTTAACAAAGAGCCATCAATCAGACCTTTCTTTTATAGGGAAAAAAAGTCCAGTTTGAAAGTTCGCCGATAAGCCACGCCCACAAAAATTATTTCGGCCAATCAAAGACTGTCATCAAACCAACCCATCCAGGTCATCTAATGGAGAAAATGAAGATTAAGTTGATTGAAAATTATTCAAATTAACGCGAGCGGTTTCTACAAAAAAATTTTTTTTTTGCAAAAAATATTCATTTTTATTCAAGCAAACGAGAAGAATGATTGCAGTAAAAAAGATAAGGCCCATGAGAAGTGTGAGAAGTATTGGCTGTTGACACATTCCTGGGGTGGAACGCTTGTGGGACGCTGTCGGGGCTGCTCGTTTTCGTGCTTTCTCTTCCTTATTGAACAATCTTTTCCGTAATGCCATCAAACTCGTTCATGATAAAACATTTTTAATATAACATTTATTTATATAAATAAAAAGAAAATTTTCAATAAGTATAATTTCAAAATGATTTCGTCAAGAAAAGTTAATATATTTCAAGTCATATGTAAGCTATGAAGCAATGCTCCATTGAAAAAGAGTTGACTGATTCCAATTTACCGCCATTGCAACATCATTTGGAAATTCACTGTTTTAAAAGTTGTTATGACAGACTAAACAAAACTTCTATTTAAAAGCATTAAACAGCTTTTTTCAAAACGTTTTGTTCGATCATTATGAATTTTCTATAACTAAATTTCTTGTTTAACCCATTAACGCATACTGTCCTTTTTTAAGGACAGCAATAACAAGTTTTTTTTATAATAGTTATCTTGATTATATTTATTATCTTTGCCACTAATCCTGTCTTATATAAACTGAAGTCTTTAAAAAAAATTTTTTTGTGATTTGAAATTGATAAATTGTTTCGATATTCTGATTTTTCAAGGCGATAACTAAATTTTTTGTGTTTTTGTCATGGCTCATGAAAAAAAGTTAGTTATAATTTTATTTAATGTCTACCATTTATGATTTATAATATTATTCCATTGTTATTCATTCTTATATCTTATTTTAAAATAAATTTCATTTTACATGTAATATTATTTCCAAAAACTGTGTTTTATTGAGTGTCCTTTTTTAAGGACACTATGCAGTAATACAGATGGTAAAAACAATTATTTTCAGATTCGCTCTTCATGAAGCCATTAGTATTTTGGAAGATGACAATGATTTCTTTTCAGCAGATATAGTCATGATTCCTTCTACTGACCCAAACTGCTCTGATGAGGATAGTGAACCCGAGGATGGTGAAGGTACCCTAGATAATTTTTCAAGAAACCAGCTAAATGCAGAAGCAGAAATAGTAATTTCCAAAATCGGGGAAGAGAAAACCACTATAAGTAGAAAAGAAACTGCTGTAAAAAGGCCAGCTAAAAAAATTGGATTATTGGCAGATAATAGTTCCGAGGACAAACCAATTTTAGAAAAAATGTTTCCTCTCACATTGTTTAATTTATTTTTGGATGTACCAGTCATCAAGCTAATAACAGACATGTCAAATTTATATGACAGCCAAAAACTAAAACAGCTGAATGCTACTGAAAATGAATATAGAGTGGTGCTGGCTTTACTCATGCTTTCAGGTTATGTTCCTTTGGCAAAGCGCAGGATGTACTGGGAACAGAGCGACGATGTACACAATCTAGCTGTAAGCAATGCTATGACTGTGAACAGATTTGAAGAGTTATTAAGATATTTGCATTGCAATGACAATAAGAAAATTAATAAGTTAGACAAGATGGCCAAAGTGCGTCCATTATTTGATGCTATGAATGAAAGATTTCTCAAATTTTGGCCCAAAGAATGTCATTTGGCGATTGAGGAATCAATGGTGCCATATTATGGAAGGCATTCATCAAAACAGTTTATCAGAGGAAAACCCATAAGGTTTGGATATAAAGTTTGGTGTCTAAATAATAGGCTTGGGTATTGGGTAACCTGTTACCCGTATCAAGGAGCCTCGGAAGAGTTCAATAGCGAATTAGGACTTGGTGGATCAGTGGTATCTAAACTAATAAAATGCTTACCAAAAGACACTCCATGTTATACTGAAATACTTATAATTTTTTCATATGGTTTCAAACAGATCAAAAAAGAAAAAAAAAATCCATGAAGTTAGCTAAAAGCGTGTTGCAGAGGTCCGATACGATGGAAAAGATCATTTTATTGGTAAAATTGAAGATGGCCAAAAAAGATGCAAGTAATGTGGAAAGAAAGTGGAAAAGAAATGCCTTAAATGTAATGTAGCTTTACATTTGGAGTGCTTCAGCATCTACCACGAATCGTGATTACCGTGAGTAGCAATGCATAGTGTCCTTTTTTAAGGACATTTTTTATTTTCATCATAACTTTTTTTGCATAAAATATTTCAGACTTATTTTTTGATTTTATTTTTTAGAATCAGTTTTTCAATAAACTGTAGAAAAATTAATTAATTCCTTTGAGTCATGCGTTAATGGGTTAAAAATAAAGCAAATTGATAGACAAAAATATAACAAGAACAGATCCAAGGGCCCAAGAAAAAGCACACACATTTTAAAGTACGAATATAAAGCGGCAAGAAGGAAGGCAGATTTTCCCCCCATTCGGGTGCTCCCATCAGGGGTCACCACAGCAAATGATTTTCCACTATACTCTTCTGTTTTCAGCATCTGTTTCTTTTTCCCACTTTCATCATATTTTTTCTCATTACATCCATGTACCTTTTTTTAGCATTTCTTTATCTTAGTGGCTTCATCTTTAGCATTCTTCTCCCGAAATAGTTCGTGTCTCTTGCACGTGTCGAAACCATCTTAACCGTGTTTTTATCACTTGATCGTCCAAACGTCTTCTCTATGCTGTCTCTCTAATATATTTATTTCTTATCTTGTCTTACCTCTTAACCCTTAAAACAACCTCTGCTATTTATAGCTTTACTTCTTGACTTTAATTAATACCATTGTCTCTAGACCATACCTCATCGCGAGTCGCATCACAGTCTTCTAAATTTTCTCAATTTTTTCATATTTTTTTGCCTACTACTAATGTGACTTTTTTCCGCCCACCCCACTCTGCCTGTACTCTGGAGTGCTCGCCATTGTTGCGTCAATGTAATTGAAAACTTCCACTTTGTTCAACTATCTTCCTGTTTAGGCACCACCCTACTGACTTCCTTTTGTTTATGCCTATATATTTTTTTATTTCTGCTTATTCATTTCTCTTCTTTCTAACTCATATCTTTACTTTTTTTAAATTTTGTAAACTCATTCGCTAATTGTTCTTATAATTAAAATATCATTGGCGAACATCATTTACCTGTGAGAGGTTTCTCTTACTTCATCCGTCAACTTGCCCCTCACCGCTAAAAAATGAAAGAACTCAGGACCGATTCTTGATTGAGTCCAAACCTCAACCTGAACGTTTTACCTTCGGCACATTTCACGACTGTCAAACTTTCGCCAAATATTTTGTACAACCCACAAGGGATATTTTTCCACGCATGACTTTCTTATATAATACCACTACTATTTTTTTGAGCAAAAAATAAACAATAAAAGATATTCAAACAAGTTTATTGTCGGAAAATGTTGATTAACTTTCATTTAATAACAGTACTTTCAGAAAAACTTCTTTAAACCTTCTATTTTCATTTATATCTGTATACAATCTCCTTCTTTATATTTTATTTCAATTATTATGTGTAAAATAATTGTTAGTGCTGGAAACAATTTTCAATTTTGGCGATGGAGCGAAGAGTGAGGCAAAAGTGAGGGTAAAAAAGGAATGGCAGTGAATTTGTGCGGGGATGGAGGTGAGTAAAAGTAAAAAAAGAAAATTTTAATGAAACAAGGGTGAGGGAATGTAAAAGCCTTTCCATGCTTTCCAGCTGTGGTGCTCTTCATTGGCATAAACCCATACAGTTGCTTACTTTTGTTTACATTTTCTGTAAACCTGCTTTTTCTTCTTTTTCCATATATTCATAAAGTGTGGATGGTCAATTAAAATCACCACAGGTTTATACATCTTTTTTTAATAAATATGTTTCTCCGTTTTTCCGGCATCTATTTTCTCTCCTAATCCTATTTAAGAGCATTTTCTGGAACTCGACGGCAATCTCCCTTGAACACCTCATGCCTCCAGCGGTGTCTCATTTGGCAGAATGAACCTATTTCCTTCAGCTTCTTATCTCGTTCACTTCCTATCCACCAATAGAATATTAATACGAGTATGGATACACACACACGCAAATTTGCACACAAAAACACACACAAAACATGCATACACACACAGACACACACACATACACACACACACATACACACACACACACACGCGCGCGCACACACACACACACACACACACATACATACACACACACACACATACACACACACACACACACACACACACACACACACACACACACACACACACACACACACACGCACACACACACACACACATACACACACACACACACACGCACACACAAACATTCCAGCACATCACACTCTTCAAACCTCCAGAGCTAAGTGAAGCGTTCATTAGGCTTGTGTAATGGCATCAGAGGCAAACGCTGATTGGTTGGACACGTGACCTAGTTATGTGCCAATCACAGGCGGCTGACGTCTGCAGAGATCCTTCAGCGTTGTCACAGAGTTGCCTATGCAGCTCGAAGGTGTGTCTGCAGCAACCATTCCGACGATGAGTTGTCAAATGCTTGGAATACTTTGAATGTATAAACTGCAAACAGCGTTCTATCTTCTTGCTTGTGCGAACTTGCTTACCAGCGCCATCATTTTCTACTGTATCGTATTCACATCTTTGTTATTATTATTGAAGCTTGGCCTTTGACCCTGATGTCTTATTTTTTATCATTGTATCCAATACTTTTTTTCCATGCTTTTTATGATGTTAGAAACAACAACCAACTAATTCTCAGGAGTGATGAAGAGCTAAAGGTTGTCTACAAACCTTACAATTTTTTTTTCTGCTCGCTTAAAAAAAATAACGTATAATTTTTTCCCCATAAAAGAGTTTAAAATATTTAAAAATTTTGACTTTGAATACTCATGAAGCCTATCGAATTAATCAAGAGAACTTCTGGAAGTATTTTACGAATTAAAATTCGAATGCTTTCAAACACAGCTCTGAACGATTCTTCAGCAAAACTGTGCTTCTCAGGGTTGAAAACTTATCAACTTATTATCCCGTTGTATGAGGCAGGAGCACGAGGTGGACTCAGAACCACAAGGATGGAGATCGAATGTTTAAATTAATTATCTGTTCCTCCATCATTTAATAAAATCCCCCATAAAAAAATACTTTAATTTTATATATATATTTGTCAAGGCTAACTTTTAGCCGAACGTGTACGGCGCTGGTTGAATGGTTAAGATGTTGTTTCAAATGTCGTGATTTTGTTTCTTGCAATCGCCTAGTACTCGGCCCATATTCTACTATATAAAAAAAGTTGAAAAAAGAAGAAAAAGGAGAAAAAAGAAGAGCAAGTTATGCAGAAAACTCACAATCTCTTTTGTCAGAGATCATAGAACCCAATTTTGGAGAAAATTGAAGCTTTTATTGACAGAAACATCCATTAGACCAGTGTTTCCCGAACCTTATCAAACAAGGGTCCACTAGAAACCTTTTGTAGTTGTGCAGACCCCATACATAAAAAAACAAGAAGTGTTTATAAAATTTAAATTAAATGCAGCAATAATCGTAATTAATGAGTTTGTTTGTGATGGCTAACAAGCAAATCGATGCGAGGTTTGATGTCAGTCAGAGCAATTCTCAGGAAACTACGAACATTCAAATAATGTCTGTTTAAAAAAATGCCATTTAACAAATCCCGTTACTCGTCTGAAGGTTAAAGTGATAAGAGTCAAAGAAGTGAGTTTTAATTTCGTTATCTCAGGATACTCAAGACAGGCAATGGTCCAAAATGCACACACGAATATTTATTTAAAAAAACAAGTTTACTATCAAGCTTTGTGTTGGGTTGATTGTCTTCATGAACGATAAATGTATTTCTTAGCCACTCTTTCCTAGCTCAAAGATCTTCCTCATCAAGAAATTAATTTTAGAATTTAATTGAGAAAGATTTTAGAAGACTTTTTATTATAAAAGTCAGATATTTCACTTCATTCTCAGATATGGTTTCACTGTCAGTTGCTTGGAAAATGATAGAAGCTTTTTGGCTGAAGCGCCATCTGTGAATGTAAAAATACATTTGTTAAATTCAATGTTGTCTGCGTGGATATAATCATTAAGAATCTTGAAAATTTCAAAACTTGTTGTCTGCTGAAGTAGTTCTAAACAAATCATTATGTCTTCAACAAATTCATAATTATCTTTAAATCAAACGTAACCAAAAAATAACGATGCTAGTAAAAACGGTAGATTCGTCAAGCTGAATGGCAAAATGCGATGACTTCACTATTTTTCAATGAGCTGCTTTGCAATTTCTTTGACCATATCATACATTCATTTTCCAACAGTGTCACTTAAAAAAGAAACCTTCGATGATAAACTGTCTACAACTCACTTATCAGTAGCATAGAAAGTTTTAAAATATGTTTTCGCCAAAAAGTCTCACGCACCACGGACATTAATTACATTTAAAACGTCCTTCGATACATTCCTTGTGTAACATTGAAGAATTTAAAATCTACGAAATGCGTATCTTTTTGACATTTTGAATAGATCTAGATTCGTTTTGGCACTAGAAGTATTTATTTTTCAGGGTTTATTTTACGTCCATTTTCACCAAAAAGAAACGATTTTTAAATTTAAGTTTTCATGCAAGAGGAATTTTGTTTACTCTTAGATTCCTTTTTTAGAGTGTCGAAGTAGTTTTATGTAAAGCCACGCCTCCGCAACTTTTCTCATCCAGTCACAAGCCATTAATAATACGATTCTTTCGGGTGATCCAATAGTGAACTAGACAATGGAGGATATGTTGATAATTATCAAAATATTATTAATAACATTGTTGATTAGATGAGTCTTCGCAACTTGATCAGGTTTCTTGGGTTCTGAACGTTTATGTAAGCAACTCATATATAATTAAATGAAAAAGAATGTGAATAAAAAGGAAACTGAAAAGTCTGAGAACCATCTATGAGCAGAGATACGTGAGAAGTATTAGCTGATGACACATTCCTGTGGTGGGATGTTTGTGGGATGCTGTCGGGGCTTGGTTGCGTTCTCTTCGTCTCCGCTCATTGATCCTTGTGGATCACTTTTGACGGCAATGTCTTCGATAAATAATGATTATAACCATAATATTGACTTATTATCAATACTTTGGAAATATTGTTTAATTTTTTATAAGGACTCTAACATTGTTTCAATCTAGAACCATTGAATTGTCACACGAATCGAGGTGGTCAATGGTGCGAGCATTAACTTTTTGAAGCAGTGGAAAGCTAGGAAGCTCTGAGTTGATGGTCGAAGTATACATTGGGATTGTGGTTTCATCTTTTTTGTTTGTTTTTTCGGTCAGAAAAGTACGGTTTTCACAGCTTTTCCGGCAACTATCTTGAGATAGCAGGAATGCTTCTTACGTAGTCCGACAAAATAAATTTAGTTTTTATGTTAGTAATTTCACAATAAATTGATGGGTACAATTAGACTAAAACCTTTTTCTATATATTAAACAAATGAATGGGGGCGAAACAGAGATGGAATTTACTCAATAGGGATGGAACGGGGATGGAAAGGGGATGGAAAGGGGATGGAAAGGGGATGGAACGGGGATGGAACGGGGATGGAAAGGGGATGGAAAGGGGATGGAACGGGGATGGAAAGGGGATGGAACGGGGATGGAAAGGGGATGGAACGGGGATGGAAAGGGGATGGAACGGGGATGGAAAGGGGATGGAAAGGGGATGGTTGACATTTATGACCTTGTACAGTTCTCAAGTTGAAAGTCCCCTTGAGGTACCATTTCAACTTCAAAATAATTCAGATTTACAAAGTAACTTCAACATCTGATCAAAAGTCAAGGAAGACACAAACAACAGCAAAAAGCTTTATTAAAACGTAATTATCTTTTTTCTATTTTCTCGAACTTAATTAAAATTAATTATTCACCTAAATTATCATACCTAGGCCTCCAAAATTGAACGAAATTGGTAGGAGTGAACAATCAAGACTAACTCGGTGGGCACGGTATTCTGAACCCAAGCTTGGGTATGCAGCAAAGAAGCACTTGTCAGAGGTATTAGTGCAAGCTGGGCAGGGTGGAATTGTACCTGTAAAGCCTGACTGGGTGCTACAATGGCTTCTGACGGTTTCTCAATAATGATTACACACACACACTCACACACACACACACACACACACACACACACACACACACACACACACACACACACACACACACACACACACACACACACACACACACACACACACACACACACACACACACACACACACACACACACACACACACACACACACACACACACACACACACACACACACACACACACACACACACACACACACACACACACACACACACACACACACACACACACACACACACACACACACACACACACACACACACACACACACACACACACACACACACACACACACACACACACATACATACACACACACACACACACACACACACACACACACACACACACACACACACACACACACACACACACACACACACACACACAAACACAAACAAACACACACGCACACACAAACATTCCAGCACAGCACACTCTTCAAACCTCCAGAGCTAAGTGAAGCGATCATAAGGCTTGTGTAATGGCATCAGAGGCGAACGCTGATTGGTTGGACACGTGACCTAGTTATGTGCCAATCACAGGCGACCTGACGTCTGCAGAGATCCTTCAGCGTTGTCACAGAGTTCTGAAAGCTCAGAGGTTGCATGCAAAAATCATTTCGATGATTAAATAGTTGGTTTGTCAAATTTTTGATAATCTTTGATTAAATAAAAATATATTACTATTCAAAAACGTTAAATTCTCGCTGCATGGGAAAACTGTTCAATCTCACACCTAAGTAGTTTTCTAGCTCAGTTTGCACCAATCACTAACTTGTCATGCCAACATCGAAAATCGATGAGTTTTTTTGGTGGGGGGGGGGGTAAGGAATTTTTCAATATGCCATAGGACAATGATATTTTCTCTAGATGGCCATCGGGTCTTTATCTCACGAAACATAGTAGTTAACTACTCAAAGTAGTTTAACTACTCAAAAGTAGTTGAAAGATAATTTTGTCTACAAAAAATCCACATTTATAAATATCAGTTGAAGTGCCCATCACTAGGAAATTCCATGGTAAAAAATTGTTTATTGAAATAAAAATAATGAAAATAAACTGTTAGTTTGGCCCTTGCTAGTTTTCTGCTAGTATTGCATCATGAATTCAGCAGTAATAAAAGAACATTTAAAAAACCCAAGTATTAAATCTGACGAAACAAATTTCGTCGCAACGTGTAAGCATTGTTGTGGAGTTCAGATTAGTGGAAATATCTCATCAAGCTCTAATTTCCGGAAGCATCGGAAGGTTAGCCCCAGTTTTTAGATCAGAAGAAGAGCCGATTGATGACTTGTATTCCTTTGTGACAGAAAGCAATGATACTGACACTACTGTTGACAGCAGCATAGAAGAAGAAATTCATAATTATCTTTCTAGGGCTGACACTGAACTAAAAGTTCTATTTAAATTTCCTCGACTGTGTAATGCCTTTCTGAAATGTAATGCATCCTTGCCCAGTAGTGCTGCAGTCGAAAGGTTGTTCAGTGCTGCTGGACAAATTCTGGTTCCAAGGCGTTGTAAACTTTCTGACAGCATGTTTGAAAAACTTGTCTTCTTAAGGCAAGCAACCAAAGCTGAGAGCGTTATTAAAGAGTAACGCTATAGTGTAAAACTCATAAAACTGTCTTTTATTTGTCTTTGTGTTATAAAACTCTAAAAACTGTTTTAAACTGGCTTTTTTATTGTAATCACTCTGTGTTTTAAAGATATTAGGAATATTTGTACCATTCAATAATCCTACCCAGTACATGGTACTTGAATACCACCAGCAATTGAGCAGTAAATACATATATATATATAATATATTCTATATATATGATTAAATACTTCCATTGTTTTTGTGTTGACTGTTCTGATATCAAGAAAATTACAGAGTGTTATTAGTGACAATTATATTTGTCTTCTCTGTCTTACCTATGTAGACATAAACAGTAATATGAATATAACAGTAAGGTATTGATTAATAAGTATTACAGCCGGTGTCGATCCAATATATGCTTAACTTTGAGAAAAAGTAGTTGAAATGTAGTTAACTACTCCAACTACTGAAAAGTAGTTAAGCCTAAAAGTTTAACTATTGAAAAGTAGTTAGTAGTTAACTACTAGTTTAACTACTCAAAAGTAGTTAAGTAGTTAGCAAAAGTTTAACTACTCAAAAGTAGTTGAGTGCCCATCACTGCTATTTAAAAATTTCTATTGTAGATAAAAAAATATTTGTTAGCTCTTTGTTATTGCTTGATTTTCAGTTTTATCTCTGCCAAGTCTTTTTCAAAAAAAAAGCTATTTTTTTAACAATTAAAACTTCTACAGATGTCATTATTTTCTGCTGAGTAAATGAAAGCATTTTTATTGTACTGTTGAATCTTTAATTCATGAGGAAATATTTTTTATAGATACTTTTTCAACTACTTTCTTAGCTCTTCAAATATACATTTTATTACTTTTTATCTCTTTAAATATTTTTTAACTCAAACTTTTATCAAGACGCTACCCCCTGGTAGCGTTTGTAGGATCCGCTACAATTTTTTTACTAAATAATTTTCAGATTAAATTGATTCTTCCTCTTAATCTAATGCTTGAAAAAGAGCATCAAATTCAACTACTTTAAAGGAAGCCAAGGATGAAATATAAAATAATAGTAAAATTTTTGCCTTGATTATTCACCCTCTTAAGGCTGGAATGAGATAAAAGATAGCGATGCTGAAGATGTACATGAAGAAATAATGAAAAAGTTTCTTTTGAACCTGCTGGAAATTTAAGAAAATTAGTGACGGACGAAGAAAGCTTCAATATTGGTTTGTAAGAATCAGAAAACAATACCGAAAAAAACGAAAAAAAAATAATTATGACAGGAAAAAATATTATTGTCTGATAACGACGTTTGAACCAGCTCATACAGCATCCTTAATTCCAGAAATCCAACGAAACATCTTGCTTCTGTTTCGCTTAAGCTTTTGAGCAGTAGAATGATGGAAGGTTGATGCATGAGATCTTCTTCTCTGACTTGAATTCAGATCACAAAGAGATGTTGGCAAGGCGCAACCAGCCAAATATGCTGGGGGAGGGGGGCTCAACTTTAGTTTTTTTTAAATAATTATTTACCGCAACTGTTGCGTTTTGCAACATCAATTTTTATATTTTCTCGCTGTTTTAATACCGAGTTTTTTTCACATATTTTTTACAATAAATTTTAAATTTTAATTTCATAAGTTGAATTTCAATTTTTTTTCATTTTATTATTCATAATCTTTTATTTCCTGTTTACATTTAAAATGTCTCAAAACGTTAATAAAGATCAAATGCGTCGTCAGTGTTGTCTTTGAAACAGCACGACAGTTTATGAGTGCTGTTGTAATTCACGCTAAATGAGTGCTGTTGTAGTTAAAATAAGAATAATTATTATTATTATAACTAATAAAATAATTAGAAGTCATAATTTTATCAAATTATTTGCAATTGAAATTTATTTCTGTTTTAATAAATGGGATTTAAATAAATTTATTTATGATTTTTACTGCACATAAGAATGTCACACTTCCCGCTCACGTTGCGTTTTTGCAACATTTTGCCCCATTAAAACTTTTAAAATAAATATTTTCAATTTTGCTTGAGTTGTCATTATAACCATATAATGCAGGTCTAAATGTAAAATTCACGTTAACTTTTATTTTCGAGTAGCAGCGGTAAATGGGCTAAATAAAAACTACCAATTATAATTGATAAAGAATTTAGATAGTTTATTAATAAGAAAAAAAATTACAAACTAAGTTGCATAATATTCTTAGAGTTACGTCAGCATTTTTTAAACTAAGGTAAAAAGTAAAAAATAGGTTTGATATGAGATTCTAAACAGTCTATAATTTTTGTTTAAATATTTAGTTTCAACTAAATTTTGATGTGTTCTCAGTTACAAAACAATTTTTCGATCAGTTTGAAAAAGTATTTTTACCATTTCATTTACTGGAAGAAGTGCAGTAACGGTTTTGGTTGCAGATATTCTCAAACAAGCTTAGCAAACGACGAGCAGAAACAGTCGTCTCAAGATGAATTTTAATAAGCCGAAGTTTAGAAAATGCTCTTTCTGCATCTGATGAAGTAACTGGCAGAGTCAGAGCAATATCGAGCATATAATGCAACTCGGGTTGAAGGCTTGTGGCTCAAAAGAGTTCTTGCAGTTCGATATATGAAATGAGATCAGACTGATCCGTACGTAAACTTTATGTGTTGATGTGATTTTGAGTTGTCTTTGCACAGTTTCAGCATCCTTTCCATGAAGGTTAAATAATTCTAAATGCTTGGAAGTTATTTTCTCAATCTACGTTATTCTTTATATACTTGTCATGGCTGGAAAAATTTACAAATGAAAAGTTTGAAGATTTAAGAGTGTAGTTAAGGTCTAGTGGTGCACTATTTTTCCTCAGAATTTGTGACATGTTAGTGTTATTTTGGTGGGATCTCAATGTTCTGTGTTGATATATGAAATGTTTTGTGAGATAAAGACCCGATAGCCAACCAGAGAAAATATAATTGTCCTATGGCTTATTGAAAAAGTTGAATACCCCTCTCCCACCACCAAAAAAACTCCTCGATTTTCAAAAAATTGTGAGACTCTTTGAATAGGTTGCGCCACTACTCTAACTACTGACTACTTTTGAGTAGTTAAACTTTTTGCCTTAACTTCTTTTGAGTAGTTAAACTTTTTGCCTTAACTACTTTTGAGTAGTTAAACTACTGCCCGTCTTTAGTAAGTAGCTCCTTATGTGCCGATGCTACTAGCTGGCAGCGTTGGTAGGATAAAGGTTAAAGAAAAAATTGTTTATGATTTTTAGGATTTATGATATACAGAGGCGGTGATCTGCTGCCAATCTTGGGGGCGTCCTACTCAGCATGGATGATCCGAAGGGGGAGGGGGGGGGTGGGGGAGAGTCCTGGGGTCCAGACACCCCCCATTCTCTCCCTTTAATAACATTTTATAACTTTTGTTTTCATACGAATATTTAAGAAATCAATGAATAGTTTTGTTTTAGAAAACTATAACTATAACTACACGTAATCACAATGTATTACTATGTAAACATTCTGTTTTATGCCTTTTTGACGATTATATACGCATGAAAAGTTTAAAATTTTTTATTGAAAAAAGTGGGGAGGTCGACATATTATGAACATCTTACTACCAAAAAGTGGGGAGTCCGAACCCCAGGATGATATATAATATAGTCTATATATAAAAATAAACTATTATTATTAAATTAAAATTAATTAATGCTTCTGATTATTTCATGAATAGTTTCAACGGAATTACATGACTATTGGGACTAATTAGTGGCAGGGTGGGGGAAAACGCCCACTTCAGCATTTTCTTTCTTTAACTATTTCCTATTTTGAAATGTCGTTATTTAAAGTAAATAACAGTTGTAAATTTAAATATTAAAAGAAATCAAAACTCTCAGTATTCATTTTAAGATTGCTAGACTTTAAACTTATAGATTAAGGTTCGTATATGCTTCTTTGTTATCTTCATGAAATATAAAAATGGATTTAAGTTATGTTCATTTGGTAGGGTTTTAAATGACATATTAAAATTTCTTGTTATCTGTTAATGCGTTAAAAAACTTAAAATATAATTGAAATTTCCATTAGTTGAATATTTTCTAAAATTGAGTTATAATCTAATAATTATATTCTAATTGAAATCGAATTAAACAAATCTTTCAACCATCCCAAAAAATTCGAAAAATAAAGTTTGGAAATCTTTCACTATCATTCTGTATATGAAACTTCTAATATGCACGATTTTTCGTCAAATGAATCCTTTGATTACACCTCCAACGGAAGTTTCAATAGCTCCGTTGACAGGGCTCTCTGGTGTCCCAATACATTTCTACTAAATCTAAAGCCTTTAACATGCATTGTCTATGCTACTTTAGCTCTGGTCGGACTGTTTCTATGTCTTTTTGGTAAGTTACTTGGTTTAAAATGTTGTTGAAAAACAATATATTTGAATTTTTTTTTTCTAAATTTGAATTCTAATAAAACTAAGTTTAATTAAAGGATACAGATTGCTACGGAGTGGAGTATTCATATCATGTGCATGCTTGGGGGGTGGAGTGGTGTACTTGGTTTGTCAAGAAACTTTCCTAGCCGATCAGCCATTAATCATCATCTTGAGCACTTCTCTCACGATGGCATTGCTAACAGGCATCACTGGCACCTTCTTCATCGGCTGCATCGGCGTCAAACTCACCAGCCTCTCGGGCGCTCTCATCATTGCCATCTTCACTCTTTTATCTGTGAGGATTTTTGCCAACATACCACATCGTGGGTTCATCACTCCTCTCCAGAACAACCACACTGAGCTCACGACTGCTCATGCCAGCGCTGGCTTACTAGGCTTCATTCAGGCTTCTAGCGACACCGACAACCCCAACTTCTTCACTCTGCAGCAGGAACATAATCAAGACAAGCACTCAAGCAAACTGCAAGTCACCACTGACTGGAACCACATTGCATCCATCCTCATCACCATCTTCACTCTCTTCTTCTTCGCTGTTGTCTTCATCGTCACTTCCTGCATCAGACCAAAGTTCATCCTTGTCACATCCTTCTGTCTGCTCGGCTCTGCGATGATCATCATCAGCGCAGACAACCTCCTAGACGTCTCTGCAATTATCACCCAATTATCCATCCAATGCTTGACTGCTAAATTAGGTCATGTGCATATCATTAAAGATTTCAGACTTCTCCCTCCTGACAGTGATGATGAATCAGCCATCAATGACTCAATCAGTAGCTACCATGCTCTTGATGACAATAAATTCAATGATTATGATACCAAAGATGATCATGATTATAGTTTCATCACTACTACTATCAACACTGCCACTTTCATGACCACTACAACGATAACACCCAGTACAACTACTTTTTTGAGAACTGAACCAACTACTACTTCTATAACCACCACGACAACTACTACCATTACTACTACTATTACTAGCAACACTACTGCAACTACTATCATAATGTCTCTTGGCTTGATCACACCTTACACGACTACAGTACAAGCTTTGTCAACTGGCCACACCACATTGCATCCAAATGAAGTCACCCTTGCATGGAACAACCATACGGGCTCTTATAACAGTTCTATCCAGAATCCTACCACTAGTTTGCAATTTGGCATTAGTGCTGATAGTGATGTTGAGCATGGTGCTGATAGTGATGGCGTGATTAGTGCTGATAGTGATGGCGTGATGAGTGCAGAGATGTCCAAGGAGAATGTGGTGAGTAATGGTGACTTGAGAGAGAGTGATCGAGAAGGTCAAACTGCAAGGTTCATTGTTGCTGATTCACCGTATAACTACCAAGGTCACAACAACGACAACAATCTTAATATACTTTTCGTTTCTAGCAACAACAACAGCAACGACAACCAAATTCCAAATTGGAGCAATCGCAACTACTACACAGTGGTTATAAGGTGCTGGGTGTCGTGGTTGTTGTATGCGCTGTTTCCTCTCTTTGTACTGCTAAGTATCATCCTCCAACACTTGTGTACTGGCAAGAATATCCACTACAACTTCCAGAAATGCGGCAGTTAGTATTGATGTGTGTCGTCGTTGTTGTTGTTGTAAGTTGTGGATTGTTGTTTTTGGAGTGGTTTTACTAATAGGTTAGTTGTTGTTAGTGCTTTTTTGTTTGTCAATGAGAATTTTACAGGAGAGATTTATTTTTTTCATTGATAAATGTCCACAACTCATCATCAACGACTCCAGTCATTTTACTGACACATTCAGCCTACTTTATTAAAACATTTAATACACCATCATGATTATATTATGATTAATCACTATAAAAAAGAGGAAAACACACACAAACTTTAACGCCACCAACAACAACCTCACCAACAACAACAACCTCACCAACAACAACAACCTCACCAACAACACAACCACCAACAACAACCTCACCAACAACACAACCAACAACAACAACCTCACCAACAACAACAACCTCACCAACAACAACAACCTCACCAACAACAACAACCTCACCAACAACAACAACCTCACCAACAACAACAACCTCACCAACATAACCACCAACAACAACAACCTCACCAACAACACAACCTCACCACAACAACCTCACCAACACAACCACCATCAACAACAACCTCACCAACAACAACCTCACCAACAAAACTTCACCAACAACAACCACCAACAACAACAACCTCACCAACAACACAGCCTCACCAACAACACAACCACCAACAACAACAACCTCACCAACACAACCAACAACAACAACAACTGCCACCACCACCACCGCAGTCTGTATCGCAACGCCAACAGTCACAACGACACTAGCTTCTCCTGACCGCGGCAAAAGCAATCGTCTGCTCAGGGTGCAGCTTTCTCACCCACACAGCAGCGCCTCTGATGCGGACGCCTTCGTTGAGCCCGGAGAGAGGTTCAGGCACTTCTACCGTATCAGGAGAACCAACGGAGACGTCATCTCGAGGGTGGGTTGTGCGTGGAAAGGGCTGGGGGAAAGGGGGGGTTTAATGGAGAATTGGTTGTGGGTGGGTGGGTTGTGGAGAATGAGTGAATTACATTTATGGATGAGTTTTTTTGGAGCGGTGTGTTGTGGATGGTTGGGTGAGTGAGTTGTGGGTGGGGGGTTGTGAATGGGTGGGTTGTGGAGGTGGAACGTGGGTAGGGGGATTGTGGGGGTGAATTAGGGTTTGTTGGGTTGTGGGTGGGTGGGTTTGTGGATTTTGGGTTGTGGATGGGTGGGTTTTGAACGAGTTGGTTGTGGATGAGTGGATGATGGGTCTGGTGTAAGCGCTGTTCCTAAGAGTTTGTGTAACTATCTTGGTGATGCTTCAAGGATTTGAGATTACACTTCGTACGTTTCACATATTCTCAACATCACTATAATCACCAGCACACAAGAATCATTTCCGAATCCTCTAGACATCACCACCAACAAACCATTTCCACCCCCTTTCATCATCATCTTAATCATCACATTTCCACACCCTCTCACCATCACTATCATCAACACTGTTTCATCCCCTCGCATCACCCCTGCCCCCACCACACAGACACAACTGGAGGCGATTGAGGTGAGGAAGTCGAATCCATCTTCGATGCTTCTGAGCATCAGGTCAACGAGCGAGATCGTCACGACGTCCGATGACGACGCTACTCTCATATTCACGAATACTCCTGAAGAATGAGTGGTGTTGATCGGGTGATGATCGGTTGTTGATCGGGTGATGATCGGTTGTTGGAGGGGTGTTGGTGGTGCTAGTGATTATGATTATACAGGAAGTGTGGTGATGCAATTGTGGTTTGGTAAGGATGGAGAAGAAAGTAGTGTTATCAGTAGGGTTGATGAAGTGATAGTGTATTTTTGGCTTTTTAAATATGGTTAAAAGATCTGGTAGGAGAAACAGTATTAGAGGTTGCATGTCTGTTCTACTAGTAGTACTAGTAGTACAAATGGAGACTAGAAGGGTAGTATGGAGAGCTTAGTAGATTGAAAAGTGAAATAGGAGTTTAGTGTTGTCTTTGATGACATTGGAGAAGAGGAGATGATTTTTGTAGATCTTTTTGTAGGGATGGTGCCATTCGTAGTAGTGGTGTGTAGCGCGTGTCTCAGTAGGCACATGCGCTCAGTTCAAGCAGCCAGAATGTTCCTCTTCCACCACCACCAAACGCTTGTGCTACCCCCTTCTCAGACATTATCGACTGATAAAGAGATCTTTAGCATCATTTCCAGGTTATACTCGTTATTCACCGTTCGTGAATTCACTTACTGCATCTTAAAGTATTCACTGTTTTACTTAACCTGGTTAAATCAATATCTTTTCGGTTATTTCCTTTATTGCATATATTTTTAGTTTGCAAATTCTTTTATAACTTCGCTGTAAATAGAGGTTTGTGATGAGATGGAAATTCCTAGATTTATTTAGAAGTTGAATTAATTTTAAATGCCTAATTCTAAATTATTTTTAGAATTGCTTCATTTCTTTCCCAGATCGTTTCATTTATGCAACTTTTTATCTATTTATTACTTCTTTTGCATGATGTACATAAGCAGCCAAACTCTCTTTAAACTTTATTATTGTTTTTTTTAGGCACAGCATTATAAAGATAATAAAAATAAAGTTAATTTAAAGGATTTTTGAAAATTTTAATAGCATATTCCAGGTCTGTTTATCGGGAGATCTTATGAATGCTTCCATGTATTTGTGCAACAGTTGGAACTTCTTCATTCTTACGTTTTTCTTTATTTAGTATTTCAACTTATCTTTATAATCCATCGACTGTATAACTCAACTATTTATTCTCATTCATTTATTTATCAAATCATTTTCAAATGTATTTTTTAAATTATTCTCATATATATTTATTTATTTTATCCAATTTAATTCAAAAATTAAATTATTTTACAATTCATATTTAAAAAAAATATTTATTCTATAGATGTGAAAATTGATGCTTTTGTAGTCTTTTAACAGCGAAAATATCGAAGAACTAATCTCAAATCTTCAAATACATTTCTATCAATTTAAAAATTAAATATTTTTTCAATTAGAGTTTTTTATAATAATATTAATAGTTTTTTAATGATTTATTAAGGCATTTTCCATGCATAACTTCCATTTAGAACTCATTGAGAATAATATAAAAATATTCATTACACCAGATCGCTTTGAAATACAGCTAATGTAGCTTATGAGTAATCACATTATCGCTAGTTTTCATCCCTACATCACCCTATCATTATCATCACCCTATCATTATCATCACCCTATCATTATCATCACCCTATCATTATCATCACCCTATCATTATCATCACCCTATCATTATCATCACCCCATCATTATCATCACCCTATCATTATCATCACCCTATCATTATCATCACCCTATCATTATCATCACCTTATCATTATCATCATCCTATCATCACTTCCACCCTATCATTATCATCACCCTATCATCATCTTTTCATCACCACTCCACCGCCATCACTTCTCTATTACTCGTTCCATAGATTATGCATATTCTTCCTCTTCATAACCATCGCGTATCAATAATATAACTGTTAATAAGAATTGTTATATTGTTAAATTATAACTAGTCTCAGCTCTAACCATAGTTATGAATCTACTATTGCTGTAATTGGATAAATAGTAACCTTTTATTTTCATGATATTAGTTTTATTTTTGTGAAATCATTAAAACCAAATCTTGATTACTTTTGGCACATGCTTTCCTTTCTGCACTCTTTTTCCACAGTATTACTCTCTTTTTGCTTCAACAAAACCACTCCTCAAACCACCTCTCAAACCACCCCTCCAACGTCTCCCACTCCATCCTACTGCTTGGTGAGTCAACAGAATCCACCACTATTCGATGCACACACTTCATTTTTGCCTTTCGTCACTTTCCACTACTGTCGTATACTATTGTCGTAAAGGTAAGGTTGGTTGCTATGAACCAATTCAGATTATTTTAGTTTTAAGGGGTAGGTGCATTGTTATTATTATTAATCTTATTGTTACACTTGCCAATAGAGAAAGAAGTGACGTACCAAATGCACTAACACCAGGTCGTTGTTAGCACTTATGTTTAAAAAAGAATTTTTATATATATATTTATTTTACTAATTTTTTAGCATTACGCTTTCATACTCAATCTTTTTAAGTTAAAAAGTTTTTTCATATTTGGTTCGCATTTAGGCAGATCTTCAGTGAGATCTTATTTATTTTTTCTCTTTCTTCTTCCAACCTTTGAGCGATGCATGCCGCCTACTGCACAGGTGGTCGGCAATGGCAAATTATTTTGGTTATCCATATTTGAGAGCACTTGAACGATCGTAATGAATCTGTAATCGCATCATCATTAATACTATCATCGTCATTAATACTATGATCGTCATCGTCATCATTTTGTCGTCATCACCATTAAAATCATTTTCAACATCATCATAGTCACCATTAAAATCATCATCCAGATATCCCTTAGGCATCCCACTATATCATCATCATCTTCCACCGTCTCCGTCATCCAACTTTCATTTCATGTTCACTCCATCATTTAATACCCTTTGTTCCGAACTCGCTCTTAGGCTACCCAAAGAAGACTAAGCAAGGCACCTAACGACCAGCCTACAAAACAAGCAAGCAACTCATCAATCTACCAGACACCAGCATATCGTAGTGACGTATATCAGTTCTTCTCACTAGCACAAACTCATCCATTTTTCCACTGGTCCAAATATCCACTTGCCCACTCTATTCACCTGTCTTTAATTGCATTTCTCCGTCATTAAAACCAGTAACTATTGATTTGAAGCCGTCTTTTTGTAGATCCTAAGAGGATAAAACAGTAAATGGATTTGAATGATTATGATTAAATAGTTGTTCTTTATACGTACGATCCAGCTAGATAGTTTGCTTATCATCGATGTCTTCGAGAATGTTTTGTGTTGGTTTTGTAGATTGATTCCATTGGTCCCTTTGTAAGAGCACCTTTCTTCGCTTTTTTGTTTCTTATATCAATTATTATAAAAATAGTAATAATGATATTTATTATGAACAATAATAATAATGATAATTATTATAAACAATAATAAGGATATTCATAATAAACAATAATAATGTTAATTACATAGGGATGTACTAACCCATTACTTATATGTTAATGAACTATTTAAATTAATTGAATTTTTAATAAGATGTAATTACCGTAATATCGATTTTGAAGTTAAATACATTTTTCATGTTCAGCGTTTGTACGGAGGTAAATTGGTTTAGGTTTGGTTCTTGCAACCACGCGTGAATGATAATATTAATAGCGATTTAACACGGAGACATGTGAGTGCTTCGTCAAGAGCGCGTTCTAAACTTTTAAACGTATTTGAAAATTCTTAAAGCAGCTTTTTGGACAGTTTCAGGCATTTATATGCATATTCACCCGCTCTTAAATGTGAGAAATTTTGTTATTCCAATTTAGATGCTACAGCTTCTCGACAGCGGAGGTAGAGACGAAAGCGATTGTAGACAGCCATTAAATATGTTTTTGGAAAAATCTGTTTGATTTCCAAGGGCATCAATGAATGGATGAAAATAGATTACTGATGGTGAATGTAATCTAGCTATGTGTAACCCTCGGAGAATTTTGCTAACTTAGTAACAATAGGGATCTTTCGAGCGTTCTTGAGTTTGATGAAAGAGCGCTATAGAAAGTTATTTGATTGATTGATTGTCAAATTTAATATTTTATTCATGAATAAATAATGCTGAGTGGACCGATCTTTCTGATGGGCGAAATTCAAATGAGATCTTAAGCTTGTTCTCTGAAAGCGCCTACTAAACTGAGTTTCCTCAACAGAATCTGACGACCTATTCGAACCAAGTAAAATAATTGGTCGTTTATCACATTCCGACCTGATCCGTTAATTAGTATATGGATTGAAAAAAGCCATATAGACTCCAAAGTTCTCCGAGGGTTAATGTTAGTTTCATGACCTAACATTTATTGGAACTCGTTACAAAATTGTTTTTTTGCTGCTTATAATAAAATGATTTCGTGTCCCATCTAAATTTATATAATATTAGGTTTCAAAGTTTAATGTCTACTAAAAGCCAGAAAGAGATTTATTATAATTCAAAACCAATTAGCTTCAGGAATTATATAAAAGAAATTTGCTTGATTTTAAACACATTAGTTTTTAGTCAGAATTGTCTAAAAGTAAGATAAACATAAGTTTAAAGAAAATCTAAATGTTAAATTTGAAACATACATAGAAGAATACATTTTCTTTTAAAGTATATTTTTAAAAAATCATTTGAAATATTAAGACGGAAATATTTATTTTTACAACTCAAAGGAATAAACACATGGATGGATCAAGCCAGAGTTCCAAAACGAGGTTCGACACAGTGCCAGAAAATATTCTTTCAAGTACAGATAAGAATACCGAGGTTGAAGCGTCTTTCCGATATTTTTTATTTGAAAAATAATCAATTTATTCATCATAGAGCTGTTCCACGATTAAAAATTTTAATCGCCGTTAATCGTTCGATTAAAAATGTTACTCGTGCATTAATCGTATTTTAACGCAATGTTTTTAGTATATTTGACTTTAGTATTTAACAGTATTTAAACAAAATGTTTACAATTTGAATAGAAATTTTATTAGAATTTATTTATGAAAGTAATCCACATTTGAAAAATAATGAATCCATGAATAATAAAAAATGAAATTGTCACACATCATTTCTGAGTCAGTTACTCAATCAAAAAAGTAATCCACATATGAAAGAATAAAAACAAATCTATAAACGAACTAAAAATGCCATTTTCACACATTCATTTTGAGACAGTTACTCAAACAAACCAGATTTTCAACAGTTGGATCCAAAGAGGCTCTTTTTGTGCTATGACAAGCCGAATAGACTTTCACATGGAACTGTTCTTGCAGAAGATAAAAATTACTTTATTACCAGTTTCGCAAGAGCCGGATAGGCTACTTCGTGTTGTTGCCACCAAACAAGAAGACAACTCTCAAAGCCTACTTCAGATTCGGTTATAAAACATTTAATGATTGACTTAGTAATCATTGAGGTATCTTCATCTTCAGAATCTGAAGTTACATATGTTCTTAGTCACTTGTTTGGTGAAGGCTGTATAGTTTTTGAGATTTTCTTCACTTTTAGAAGCTTTTTTAATTCTTTCATTTTTTGAAAACATCTTAAATATTTAAATTGGGATCTAATAATGTGGCAATTCTTAACCATTGGGTATTCTGATTAAGCATTCTCGGCTCCAATTCTTAAAGACATTTTCTGAAGTGCATATTTCTTGTGTAAAGTGGCAAATTGCAAATAACACTATTGAACATATTAAGTATTTTTTACCCCCTAGAAGTTCAGTTGCAAATCTACAAGAAATGAGAAGTTTTTTGATGAAATGCATTCGTTTGTTGACAGTAAATTAAGAAAGTTGCTGACGATGTAGCCAAAACAGAAAAAAAACAGTTCAATTTGGATCAATTTAAATGTATTTAAAATTTTTAATGCGTTAATCTTTTGTTAAATCGATGAATATTTAACGGCGTTAAAAATGTCAACGGTCGTTAATTGATTAACGCGTTAGTCGGAAGATAACGTAGATTAAAGCACAGCTCTAATTCATCAGAATAAAAGATTTTGAAATAAGCAGTTCTAATTTCAATTGAGATATAATTGGCATTTCTTTGATAAATCCCGTAGTCAAGTCTCACAATGAGCGAGGAGACAAAGAAGAAGTTGAATGAACAGAGTGCCAAAAAGCCTCAAGACGTAACCTTCGCAAAAGATCTTGTTGATAAACAACTCAACAAAATACTTGGAAACTCTTCCAAAGGTTTAACGAACTCTGTAGATGGAGGCGATGATCAGGAGAAACCACTGCTTTCTGAACCCTCGGCGTCTCTTCTCAGCCAGATCCGAAGAGCCTCATTTGCCGTGGGTCTCAACAGAAGGTACAACGACAGTGGAGAACACCAGGCCATTGACATGAAAGATTCGGAATTAGCTAGGTAACTTTATAGTCTCTAAAAGGTGTTTTAAAATAAAATCTTTACTGAACAAACAATATCTTCCAATTATCGACCTTTTTACATTGATTTTCCTTAGAAGAACTTCGATGCGCTCAGGAACGACCTATGGCACGATGTATACTCCTCTCTTCCAGAAACTAAATCTTTTGCATCGCATGAGTTTTGCAGACGCCATTGAAAGAATTACCCTGACTTGGGAAAACATCAACGTTTACGTCCCTGAAAAGGTATTTAATTTCTGATAATTTGATGATAAATATAAATTTTTGATTTTTTAATGAATCTAAGACAATTTTTACAGACAAAGAAAACCTTTTTTGCCGATCGCGATAAGAAGAACCAAAGCAACATTGACTTAAACTTTCCTCCATCTGTTTCTATTGAGACTAATAAGAAACAGATTTTGAAAAATGGTTCAGAAACTTTTTTTAATATTGATGAAAAAATATAAACCTATTTTATTTTGATTAATAACTTCATACTATTAGTTTTTCGAATTTTTTTTTCTTTTAAAGTTTATGGTGTTTTGGAACCTGGAACGTTGTTGGCAGTGATGGGAGCCAGGTTTGAACGATTTAAATATTTTCCTTTTCTATGCAAAAACTACATAAAATTTGTGTGCCAAAAACTAGCAACTAGCAACTTCTTCAATCAACAAGCACCCAACTTTTAACTCTCTATCCATCCACCCGAACAACCATCAATGAACAGTGGCTCAGGCAAAACCACCCTTCTCAATGTGCTTACCTACCGCAACAGAGGTGATCTGATCGTCACTGGAGACATAAGAGTGAACGGAGGCAAGATTGGTGAGATATTTTTCGTGTTTATGAAAAATCGTGGTTTAGGTATTTAAAATAATTTACATTTATTTATGCTGATTTATGAATGACCACTAATTATTCAAAGAAAAAAAGACTAATAAGTTTGAAGCAATAATGAAATAAAATTAGCAAAAAACATTATAAAAAAAATTTGTTCACTGCACATTTTTCATTGGTGCAAATTTCTTAGCAAACTTGAAAATGGGTAGAATCGGTCTAAATTATTCTTTAAAGACCTTTCATAGAACTGTATTATTTAATTCTATTCTTCGAAAAAAGTAAAATATATTAATTAAAAAAAGCTTCGATTGGTACATTTGAGTTTAACTGTCAAATAAGTTGCGACAAATAAGTTGCGACATTTCTAAGTTTTTCGCGTATTGAATGGCGTTTACAGTTATTAAGCGTTTTGACCAAGTAAACTGGTCATTACGCGAAGTGACTGATTACGGGTTTTGACTGTGAAATATTATTATATGGGTTAACGTTACGGCGCGAGTTAATATGTGTTATCAACTTCAAGATCATTTAAATTCCAACGCCCAGGAAAGGCGATGCCGAGTCTGTCGGCGTATGTGCAACAGGAAGACCTGTTTCTGCCCATGATCACTGTCAGAGAACACTTGTTCTTCCAGGTGGGTGGGCTGTTCAAGGAAGGGAGAAATGAAAAATACATTTTTGTGAAGAGTTTTTTGATAACGTATAGATATGTTAAATACGAAAAAAAAGTTATATATAATAGAATGCTTTTTTATTGAATATGTGATTTTTTTATTGTTCGTCGTTGAGTTCAACTTCTTTTAAAATAAATTTTTAATAAAAAAAATAATTTCTAGTTTGATACTTAATAACCTGTCACTTCTAATGCTACCACTACAAATACTAAATGTCAAAGGTTATCTTTTATAAATACTTAAAATCATTTAAAATGAACCTTCTAGAAGAAGAAACAGACATAATCGCTATTTTTTTATTTTACTATCTTTTTTTCAAAATTAAAATAGCTAGTTACAAAACTGAAATTGAAAAAAAACTTTAAATGCTTCGACAATTTTATTAATTGAACAGTTACGTAATTTGTAAAACGGATTGAGCAATCTAAAACTTACAATTGAGTAAAAGCATATAGTTATCGTATCACCATTACCATGATCTTTTTCTCGGCATTATTACCTATGTACAATCATCATCATCATCGTCTTCATCAGGGGCGCAACCAGCAAAAAATGCTGGGGGGGGGCTCAACTTTAGTAAACATTTCTTAATTGTTTTACCCATTTACCGCTGCTGTTGCGTTTTTGCAACATCAATTTATATATTTTTTTGTTGTTTTAATACCGATTATTTTCACATATTTTGTAAAAGAAATTTTAAATTGTAATTTCATAAGTTAAATTTCAATTTGTTAAATTTTAATTTCATAAGTTGAATTTTAATTTCATAAGTTGAATTTTAATTTCATAAGTTGAATTTTAATTTCATAAGTTGAATTTTAATTTCATAAGTTGAATTTTAATTTCATAAGTTGAATTTTAATTTCATAAGTTGAATTTTAATTTCATAAGTTGAGTTTTAATTTCATAAGTTGAATTTTAATTTCATAAGTTGAATTTTAATTTCATCAGTTGAATTTTAATTTCATCAGTTGAATTTTAATTTCATCAGTTGAATTTTAATTTCATAAGTTGAATTTTTATTTCATCAGTTGAATTTTAATTTCATCAGTTGAATTTTAATTTCATCAGTTGAATTTTAATTTCATAAGTTGAATTTTAATTTCATAGGTTGAATTTTAATTTCATAAGTTGAATTTTAATTTCATAAGTTGAATTTTAATTTCATAAGTTGAATTTTAATATCATAAGTTGAATTTTGATTTCATAAGTTGAATTTTAATTTCATAAGTTGAATTTTAATTTCATAAGTTGAATTTTAATATCATAAGTTGAATTTTAATTTCATAAGTTGAATTTTAATTTCATAAGTTGAATTTTAATTTCATAAGTTGAGTTTTAATTTCATAAGTTGAATTTTAATTTCATAAGTTGAATTTTAATTTCATAAGTTGAATTTTAATTTCATAAGTTGAATTTTAATTTCATAAGTTGAATTTTAATTTCATCAGTTGAATTTTAATTTTATCAGTTGAATTTTAATTTCATCAGTTGAATTTTAATTTCATAAGTTGAATTTTAATTTCATCACTTGAATTTTAATTTCATAAGTTGAATTTTAATTTCATAAGTGGAATTTTAATTTCATCGGTTAAATTTTAATTTCATAAGTTGAATTTTAATTTCATAGGTTGAATTTTAATTTCATAAGTTGAATTTTAATTTCATAAGTTGAATTTTAATTTCATAAGTTGAATTTTAATTTCATAAGTTGAATTTTAATTTCATAAGTTGAATTTTAATTTCATAAGTTGAATTTTAATTTCATAAGTTGAATTTTAATTTCATCAGTTGAATTTTAATTTCATCAGTTGAATTTTAATTTCATCAGTTGAATTTTAACTTCATCAGTTGAATTTTAATTTCATCAGTTGAATTTTAATTTCATAAGTTGAATTTTAATTTCATAAGTTGAATTTTAATTTCATCAGTTGAATTTTAATTTCATAAGTTGAATTTTAATTTCATCAGTTGAATTTTAATTTCATAAGTTGAATTTTAATTTCATAAGTTGAATTTTAATTTCATAAGTTGAATTTTAATTTCATAAGTTGAATTTTAATTTCATAAGTTGAATTTTAATTTCATAAGTTGAATTTTAATTTCATCAGTTGAATTTTAATTTCATCAGTTGAATTTTAATTTCATAAGTTGAATTTTAATTTCATCAGTTGAATTTTAATTTCATAAGTTGAATTTTAATTTCATAAGTTGAATTTCAATTTCATAAGTTGAATTTTAATTTCATCGGTTGAATTTTAATTTCATAAGTTGAATTTTAATTTCATAAGTTGAATTTTAATTTCATAAGTTGAATTTTAATTTCATAAGTTGAATTTTAATTTCATAAGTTGAATTTTAATTTCATCAGTTGAATTTTAATTTTATCAGTTGAATTTTAATTTCATCAGTTGAATTTTAATTTCATAAGTTGAATTTTAATTTCATCAGTTGAATTTTAATTTCATCAGTTGAATTTTAATTTCATCAGTTGAATTTTAATTTCATAAGTTGAATTTTAATTTCATAAGTTGAATTTTAATTTCATAAGTTGAATTTTAATTTCATCAGTTGAATTTTAATTTCATCAGTTGAATTTTAATTTCATCAGTTGAATTTTAATTTCATAAGTTGAATTTTAATTTCATAAGTTGAATTTTAATTTCGTAAGTTGAATTTTAATTTCATCAGTTGAATTTTAATTTCATAAGTTGAATTTTAATTTCATAAGTTGAATTTTAATTTCATAAGTTGAATTTTAATTTCATAAGTTGAATTTTAATTTCATAAGTTGAATTATAATTTCATAAGTTGAATTTAAATTTTTTAATGTTTAAACTTATAATCTTTTATTTTCTGTTCTCATTTAAAATTTCTCAAATCAATCTTTTCTCGCTTAGATAATTGTTCAATTTTTTCGTTCGATTTTAGTATTTATATACAAATTAAGTTTTAATTTCAGAGTGAAAAAATAGTTAATACTTAAATTAAATTTTTAAAGATTCAAAATAACTTGTAAAACGTATTCAATGCTTTTAAAAATCAATGGTGCGTTTTCGCAGCTTTGACGTAATATGATTTCATCTGATTTTTAATAAGCCTAGTCACTCATTACAATAGTTATTATGAAAAGAATAAAATTATTATTTTAATGTTAATGTATTATGAAATTTATAAAATAAGTTGAATTTTGAAGATGAATGTTGTTTTTTATATTTTGAAAAAAAATTCCAAACCGCAAATGCTTCACACTTGAAGCTTTTATTGAGAAGAATATAATTTTTTAACCTCTTATAGATTGATTATAAAATAAAAATTAAGATAACATTCGTCGTCAGTGTCGTCTTTGAAACAGCACGACAGTTTATGAATGTGCTGTTGTAATTCACGTTAAATAATTTACTTTTTTGTGATTAAAATTACTATTATTCTCATTATAACTAATAAAATAATTAGAAGTCATAATTTTATCAAACTATGTGCAATTTAAATTTCTTCCTGTTTTAATAAATGTGGTTTGAATCAATTTATTTATGATTTTTCATTGCACATAAGTATGTCACACTTCCCGCTCACGTTGCGTTTTCGCAACATTTTGCCCCATTAAAACTTATGAAATAATTGTTTTCAATTTTGCTTGAGTTGTTATTATAACCATATAATGCATGTCTAAATGTAAAATCCATGTTAACTTTTATTCTCGGGTAGCGGCGGTAAATGGGCTAAATAAAAACTACCAATTATAGTTGATGAAGAATTTAGATAGTTTATTAATGATACAAAAAAAAAAAAAAACTAAGTTGCATAGTATTCTTAGTTACGTCATCAGTTTGTGAAAATCTTTTCACCATTTCATTTACTGGAAGAAGTGCAGTAGCTGTTTTGGTAACAGATATTCTCAAACAAGCTTTGCAAACGACGAGAAGATACAGTCGTCCTAGGATGAATTTAAATAAGCCAAAGTTTAGATAATGCTCTTTCTCATCTTATGAAGTAACTGGCAGAGTCAGAGCAACATCGAGCTTATAGTGCAACTCGGGGTGAAGGCTTGTGGCACAAAAGAGTTCTTGCAGTTCGATACATGCAATGAGATCAGACTGATCCGCAGGTAAACCTGTTGATGTGATTTTGAGCTGTTTTTGCACAGTATCAGCATCCTTTCCATGAAGGTTGGATATTCTGAAAGCTCGAGAGTTATTTTGTTTATCTGCATTGTTCTTTATATGATGGGCTGGAAAAGTTTAAATATGAAAAGATTTAAGAGATTAGATAAGGTCTAATGGAGCTCTATTTCTTCTAGTGTTATTTTGGTGGGATCTCAATGTTCTGTGTTGATATATGAAATACTTCGTGAGATAAAGGCCCGATGGCCATCCAGAGCAAATATCATTGTCCTATGGCATATTGGAAAATTCATTACCCTCCCCCTCCCCAACCAAAAGAACTCATCGATTTTCGAAAAATTGTGAAACCCTTCAAATAGGGCTCCCTTGGTTGCGCCACTGGTCTTCATCACCACCACAATTGCTTTTCCCATCATCGCAGTCTCAACTACGAATGGATAAGGACATTCCCAGAGAAATACGGGAAGACAGGGTGCAAGAAGTGAGTGATAACAGATTATTCAAATGTTTAAAAAAATTAATTTATTTCATTTAAATAGAGTTTGAAAGGGCAATTTTAAAAGTCAGAAGATACACTTTCGAAGACTTGAAATAGAAGGGGCTGAAAAAGAACATATAACGTGAAAAAAATAAAGATCATTAATTAAATGAAAAAGTAAGCTAAAAAATCTAAGAACCTAATGTCTATAAAAAAAAATTAATGTTAAAAACATTAAAAAACATTGAAATTTAAAACAAGGTGATGCAAGAGATGGGGCTGCTGAAATGTGCTGATGTGAAAATAGGAGAGCCTGGAAAGATAAAAGTAGTTTTCTTTATTTTATTTCAAATTTTATATAAATCCAGTTTTTTAAAATTTAGTTTTGAAGTTTTAAGTAAAACGAATTCTCCCATCAAGTTTATAGTTGCTTCATTGTAATGAGAATGTTTTGTATCACAGGGAATCTCAGGAGGTGAAAAGAAACGCTTGGCTTTTGCATCTGAGGTAAGATTTATAACCACTTAGAGTCTAACAACTTCACACTTTAACCAAACTAAACTTTGTTAAAGTTCTTTTATTTTAAAAAATAACTTCCTACATCTATTCCTTTTC
>OX030955.1:14454582-14472082 GCA_943735955.1 Piscicola geometra
CCAGTATGAATGAATAAAATTAAAAGAGTTTTGGGATAGAAAAGAAATAAATACCAAGACTTTCATTAGAGAAAATTTAATTCCATTTTGTACAGCCAGACCAAGATGCAGTGCCGTTGAGAAAAAAAACAAATTATGGTTATTTAGACCTATTATGTTAGTTTTTATAACGTAAAAATTATAATACATTTTTATAATGTCAAATTATACGAATGATTTTATTTGTGCAGTTAGGGAGAATAAGAATGTTGTCAAAAACATATTTCTAACATTATTGAGGAACTAATAATAATGAACGAGGGAAAAAATTCAGAAAAGGATGAATTGTACAAATATTCATAAATTATGTCTCACCAAAATTGAAGATTATAAAGATGTTTAATTTATCGGAGTAAATTGATAATTCTTCCAATGCTATAAGAAGTATCCAAAATTTTGTTTAGTATACCTGCAAGTTCTATTCTCTGTGAACGTAATTTTTCAACATGTGGTCGTTTAACTTGAGACCAAAGCTCACCTAATTTGAAAGCTAGAACTTTTGACGGTTTGAACCGTGTGAAAAGCAATAAAGACTTGATTGAATGACTCAAAAACAATGACTAACTTTAATACTTTCATTTCAATAAATATTTTAAATTTAAATCGTGTTTTTATCTTTTTTGGAAAAAAGTGTTTTCTAACTTTCAAATAAAAAAAATTAAATAAATTTTAGGACTAGCAAGTTTGGGACCGGTGAAAACGGCAGCAAAAATAAATTAATAAATATTTTTTTTTCTCAAATGGGTCGGGACCGGGAATCGAGTTGCGGGAACGGAACGGGAATCAAAATTCTGATGGCCCATCGGGAACGGGACGGGATGGAAAAAAATATTTGGGAAGGGGACGGGGCCGGTAATGAAAAATCGTCCATGTCCGGCCTCTTTTGGTAGATTAAAAAGTTAAGATTCTGAAACATTATAATTAAACTATTAGAAAACTAAAATTTCGCATTTCAACAGGTTACCTTCTTTCAACCATGTTCAACAACACGGCAAAAGCGATTGCATTCGGACCTCTCTTCCTCACGCCTTGTCTCATGATTGGAGGCTTTTTCGTCAACGCAGCGTATGCCTTTAACACATTTGAGTAATCAGAAATAAGCATGATAATAAATATGAAATGTACAAAAGACGTTGAAAAAAATTTATAATAAAACTTTGAAACAAGCCTATACTCAGTATAGTATATTTTATTATTTTATATTTTAGTATACAGTTTATATTTTACTGGAACTTTTAACTCTACAGCACTATCCCGGTCTACCTGATCTGGCTCAAATACATTTCTTGGTTCACTTATGCTAACGAAATTCTTGTTGTCAATCAGTGGATCAACATAGAACACTTGGGTAACGTGAAATAATTACGAACGCTCTAAATATTTTAAAACATAGTTTTTTGACCGTTTATCCCATTCGTCACACAGAATGTGAGTACAAAAACACGACGGGCAAGTGTTTCAGCAGCGGCAAGGAAGTGGTGGCCAGCCTGTCCTACTCCGAGGTTGGATACCAGAGATGGAAAGCATATCACGAGTGATAGATTGGAATCTTGACTTATTTAAAACTTTTATTAAACAGTCTCTATATTGGATAATTAAAATATTGATATCCTAAAAAATCGTGATTATTCAGTTGAGTCTAAGGTGTAGAAGCGTACCTATTAATAACAATGTTGATAACAAAAATATTGGTATAAAATGTTTATGAAAATGTATACCTGCAGTTTAACTTGAAATAAAAATGTTTTCGTAATACAAACATCTGGAATTAACATTAATACACTCTCCAGTCGAACATCCCTTTTGACTTCATGATGCTGCTGGTGCTGATGATAGTTTTTCGACTGATTGCCTTTCTACTGCTGCTGATCAGATCAAGGAAAAGCTACAAGATCACCTCTAAGAAAGAGAAATAAAATTTTGGATTGTAATGTTTATTGTGGCATTGGAAACGGTTATAAAAATAGTATTGTTTTCTGGTTCAACGATGGTATTGGCAGTGTTAGTGAAGATGATGATAACTGATAGCATTGTATCGTTGATTGTGTTTGGATTGACTAGTACTTTGAGTCGGATGCGTGGTTATCTTTGATTTTGCTAGTACAGGGTTCTGTATCTCTGAGAGTTTCATTGCTGCTGAACTCAAGCCTATATATTTGTATTTTATGGATATAGTCTAGTTTAAATAAAATAACTTGGATTAATGAAATAATTGTATTTCTCATAAACTTTTGAAAATCCTGTGTTTATTGAAGACATATTCGAATTACGAAATTTTTAGGCCTGTTGAGCATGGGCGGCGATCCTTTTTTTCCATTTTTGTATTGAATTTTTTTTATTTGGATATGAGCATAATCGTCAACCATGGCATAAAAGTAAATCTTTATACATTAATACATTGTGAGTATGTGTAGTTACAGTGATAGCTGTCTAAAAAATATTTTTTTCGCACTTAAATACTCCTTCACCTAGTTTTTTATATCACTATGGCGTAGGCGGGATTCCTGAGGGGGTCTGAGGCCCATCTCTACAAGAACCCTCTCACTCTTTTAAAAATACACATTTCTCAACTCTAATTTTAATATTTGAGCCTAATCGTCAACCATGGGATAAAAAATGCTAATACAGTAATACATTGTGAGTATGTATGGGCAGCGATGCTATATATATATATATATATATATATATATATATATATATATATATATATATATATATATATATATATATATATATATATATATATATATATATATATATATATATATATATGTATATAATATTATTATGATTTATTTTACAATTATTATTGGCCATTAGTATAAATAAAACAATAAGGATGAAATTGGGAAGCAAGAAATTGATGAATGGAAAATGAGCAGTAAATTTGTAAGTCACGGTCGAGCTCGGGGATTTGAGTTATTGGGAAGAGTATTCCAAAAAGTCGGCGCTGCCACAAAAAAGCTTCTTGCACCTGCATACTTGAGTTTGTAGCTCTGTGGAACTACATCTCTTGACCTGGAAGACCTGAGTCTCACTAAGGTTGCCAGTTCGATTCCTTGACAAGCAACCATGAACTATCATATACCTAATGTATTTATAAAAACAGAAATGACTTTCAGTTATAAATAGTTTGGTAAAATGTTTTATTCAATGTATTTTATTAGTTATAATACTAATAACTACTATTTTAATCACAACAAAGCAAAATATGTAATTTTAATTACAACAGCACAAAGATAAACTATCGTGCTGTGGCAGGGATGACACTGACGACGAATGGTAACTTCATTTTAATTTTATAATCAATATATAAGGGGTGAAATGATTATAATTTTTTCAATAAAAGCTTCAAGCGTGAAGCATTTGCGGTTTGGAATTTTTTCCATAAATATAAAAAAATCATCATTCATATAAAAAATTTAAATTTAAATATTAATTTTATAAATTTCATATAAGATTAACATTTTAATAATAATTGTTTAAAAATTATTGCATACTATTATTCAACGAAAGGGAGGTAGAAGAGCCAGTAGTGTTCGTTTCATGCCTCTTAAAACTAGTGTATAACTGAAATTATAAGACATTCGTCATCTTGCCCGAATCTCCCCCACATACTTTAAATATAAAAAGATGAAATTTCATAATCGATATTTGAGTCAAGTATTTCTGTACTTTGTTTTTTAAATATTTGTTTTCATCTATTGAAAAAAGATAAGAAATGTTTGAGGCAGTGGAGTATTTAATAGTAAATTTTTACGATAAAATTAGTTAAATTACAGATGCATAGGTATAGAGGTCGGACATGGACAATTTCTCATTCACGGTTCCGTCCCGTTCCCGATTTATTCCCGTCTTGTCCCGTTCCCGCAACTCGATTCCCGGTCCCGACCCAGTCCCGACCCAGTCCCGACCCATTCGCAACCAAATTTTGTTATTTTCATTATTTTTGCCATCGTTTTCACCGGTCCCAAATGTGCTGGTCCTAACATTTCTTAAAATTTATTATTTAAAAGTCAGAAAATATTTCTTTTTAAAAATACAAAAACACGATTGAAATGTTAAATATTTAATGAAATTAAAGTATTGATATTAGTCATTGTTTTTGAGTAATTCAATTAAGTCTTTATTGCTTTTCCCACGGGTTAAACCGTCAAGAGTTTCAGCTTTCAAATTAAATGATCTTGGGTGTGAAGTTAAACGACCACATGTTGAAAAATTCCTTTCAAAGGGAATAAAACTTGCAGGTGTACTCCACAAAATTATGGCTACTTTTTGTAGTATTGGAAAATTGTTCATTTTACTCCAATAAATTAAACATCTTTATAATCTTCAATTTTGGTAGGACCTAAATATGAATATTTGTACCATTTTCTTCCTCCTTCATTATTATTAATTTTTCGATAATGTTAGAAATATGTTTTTTGACAACATTCTTAATCTGCATAACTATTTATTGAAAACCAAAATAAATTCGTTGGTAAACATAATTTATTGCTGATGAATTAAATATACTTTTAGATGAATAAAACATAATTAGAGAATGATGTTTATATGATACATTTAATGCCTTTAAGTTAACATAATAAAGTAAATTAGATGAATTAGAAAATGGCTTTATCGATAGTGATTTTATTCTCTTTCAGAAATAAAACTTTATAGTATATTGTCTTGCTTAGTCTATTGTTTGGAACTGATAGGTAACTTTTCAAACTATACAGATTACCTAAAATGCCTCACTAGCTTGATGAAATTGAAGTTTATAATAGCTCGTAATAACCTTTTATTTAATGTATGTAAAGAATTTATTTTTTATGTTTAATACACCATTACAGAAAAACTGGAAATAATAGAGACTATAGAAAAAGGTTAAGAACTAGTTTCAAATATTCAAGGTTAAAAACTATGTTTATAAACCGATTTTTCTTTGTTAATGAAGAGTTTTTCCAAAGACTATTTGAAAATTCAAATTGATAATAATAATAAAAAATATATATAAAAGAATAATAAAACATATTTTCCTAATTTACTCTGATAAAAATAAATTTTTCTTGAAAACAGTAATGAACTTTTTTACATTTATTTTTGAAAAAAAAGATGAAAAGTACAGGTCAGAGCTCGAAAAAAAGACTAGAAGAATCACTGGCTTCAAAAGAAACTAATGTAAGCTTTGCACCAGATTGACACAGATTATAACAAAGCTTACTTTGATAATCTAAAAAATTAAAGTTAAAAAAAAAAGATTTTTTTTATTCGAAAAAACTTATTAAATTGCACTTTTGCTTGATAAACCCAACAGTCAAATTTTGGAAAAAATGATGAAAAAGAAGTGTTAGGCGAAATAACCACTGAAGAGGCACAACACGCGAAATTTAAACATTATTTTGAAGAAGAAAATCTCGATAATCCAATCAATAATTTTCTCAAAAGCTCCAATAGTTATAAAGACATAAACGATAATCAGAGAAAACCACTTTTTCCCCAGTCTTCATTCTCTCTTTTCCAAAAAATAAAAAACACTTGTTTTGCAACGGAACCCAATAAAAAGTACAAGAGCGGAGAAGATGAAGCCATTGACATGAAAGCCGCTGAGTTCGTAAATCATTTGAATATTTTTTTAAAATAAATTTTTTGAAAAGCATATAACTTTTTTTAATTGTAACCCATTTTATCACTCTTGTTTTTAGATCTTCAAGGTTATCAGAGATGACATTGAGCACTTTGGGCACTTCTCCTTCACCAGAGCTCACGAACTTCACTGACATCATCCAACAAATCACACTTACTTGGGATAACATTAACGTTTACGTCCCTCAAACGGTTTTTGTTGGAAAATTAGAATAGGGGAAAGTGGGTAAATATGGAGTACTCAAACAATCACGTTCGGAAATAAAATTAACGAATGCAGTATTTATTACAAACCTTTGCAAAAAATGGGTTATCGGCTATACAACAGAAATACTAAAACTATGAAATCGTTAATTATTTCTCTCAAAGGTATTCTCATAACTGTAATTAGATGGGTACTCATATTACCCTAGGTTTCATACATGGGCGGCGATCCTGGGGGGGGGGTCCTGGGGTCAGGACCCCCCATCTTTATTTTAGTGGGGGGGTCCACCTTAATAGGGACCTCCCCACTTTTTTCCCATTTTTTTATTCAAAAATTTCTATTTTGATATGAGCATAATCGTCAACCATGGCATAAAGTAAATGTTTATACAGTAATACATGGTGAGTATGTGTGGTTATAGTGATAGCTGTCTAAAACAAAAGTATTATTTGCTTACTTAAATACTCCTTCACCTAGTTTTTTTTATCACTAGGGCGTAGGCGGGAATTCTGAGGGATCCTGGGGTTCACTTTTATAAGGACCCATTCACTCTTTTAAAAATACACATTTCTCAACTGCAATTTTGATACGAGCGCAATCGTCAACCATGTGATAAAAAAATGCTAATACAGTAATACATTGTGAGTATGTATGGGCAGCGATGCTAGGCGGGTCTTGGGGTCGATTTTAATATGGACCCCCTCAGTTTTTCAAGTACAATAATTTCTTCACTCTTATCTTAATACAAGCATAATCGTCAACCATAGCATGAAACAGAATTTTTATTCAGTAATATATTTTGGGTAGGCGTAGTTATAGTGATAGCTGCCTGAAGCAAAACTATTCTTTTCTTACTCAAATACTCCTCCACCTACTCTTCTTATTATATTTATGGTTTTAAATTAATGAATTATTATTATAAAAATTAAATTTCTGCTTTTTCAATTTTCGCAAGCAGACATTCAGAATGCTTTTCAGAATGTAATTTTTTTATGGTCTGTATTATTCACAGCCTGACAGACGCAAGCCATTTTTCAATGCATACGTCGCAAACACCGCATCATATACACCAGGTATATGAAAGTTCACGGCTGCTTGTCAGGGATTCGAACTGGCCACCTTTAAGTTGTAAGTCTGACGTATACCATCTAAGCCATCCCCGCTCCATATGGGTTCACTTTTTGCAAGCAGACAGATTTAAATTTTTATTTTAAAAATCATTCATATTGTGCTACTTATTTTGCATGGGCAATATTCATAGGGGGTTCTGAGGTCTACCTTAATATCACCCTTTCAATTTTTTAGATGAACTTCAAAAGACTTCGAACATTAACTAAAGTTGTGGGTAAATCAAACTACAAGTTTCATATCGCATAACTGCCAAAAAGAAATGCTGAGGCTTTTAGCTCATTCTATCGTTAGAATGCCGAATCAAGCCAGATTGGTGTTGTGGTTGATGGCACACAAGACTGCAATGGGTTAGAGCAGAAATCAATATGCATTCGTTTTTTTGATGAAGCTCTGAATGTTACTGAACAGTTTATTGGTTTATTCAGCCCACCAGATACGATCGGTAAAACATTATCTGCTGTATTAAAAGATGTTCTGATCAGAATTATGCTACCTATAGAAAAACTAAGAGCTCAGTCTTATGATGGCGCTGCTAACATGAACGGCCGATACAATGGTTGTGAGGCTATTATCAGCAGTGAGCATCTGCTTGCATTGTTTTTCCACTGTTCTGCACACTGTGCAAATCTTGTTGCCCAGCACACAGCTGCCGCAAATCCCTTTGTGAGCAATTCACTTCAGTTTGTCCAAGAGTTAGGTGCTTTTTACAATCCTTCAGGGAATGTCAAGAAGCAGTTCAGTGATGCTTTAGTGTCTCTTATAATTGACCTCCCTGATGAGCCACTGAATAAGAATTATAGTATAAAACTTCTTTGTCCTACAAGACGGCTGACCAGAGTACCTGCAGTGCCTTTTGTGCTTGAACATTATGAAGTGGTACTTGTTAGCTTGGAATCATTTGCTTCCATTGGTACTGCTGAGAAACAGCTGTAAAGGCTCGAGGCTTTTTTCAACAGGGCACTAATGCACTGGCCCTCAAGGTAGTTGTTTTGGTGTTTTCACTTCTGGAACAGTTAAACAAGTCATTGCAATCAGCAAGTGCCAAGGTCAGTGGAATGGTTGCAGCGATTGATTCCGTTGTGCAAGAACTGCGTCGCCTACGATCAGATGAACATTTTAACGCCATTTTCAGAGATGTCAACAGAATGGTTTTGGCATATGATTTCGAGCCGATTGCTGTACCTCGGGTGCAAAAGCCGCCACAAAAGTTTTGTGGGCTAGGCCTAGCTTATGTAGCAACAACACCAGAGGAACATTATCGAGCAGCATATTACGCTGTCATAGACATTGCATTCATGCAACTCACAGAAAGGTTCAATCGAGATTCTCCTGGTTTGTGTTCATACTTGCAGCTGGAGAAAATGTTGCTAACTAGTGAAGTGAACCATGATATTTGCAAGCAGTATCGTGACTTAAATGAAACTGGTCCTTGTTCACAGTTTACTATGTTTAAAGACCAGAATGAGCTTTAGCACAAACGCAAAAAATAATGCAAGCTATGATCACGGAATTCAGACATCTGTTTCCTTATGTTGAAAGATTGATCAGGTTGATGCTTGTGTGTCCAATAACGTCATGTACTACAGAAAGATCTTTTAGTGCTTTGCGGCGTCTTAAGACTTAGTTGCGTGCACCTATGACAAAGCCTCGCTTGAATTCACTGGCCGTTTGTCATACACATCAGGATATACTTGACAGTTTGGATTTTAAAAGGCTAGTAGAAGAATTTGCTAGTCGGTCAGACATTCGAAAGGGTCTTTTTGGAAATTGGAGTGAACGAGCTGTGGGGAAAGGGCAGGAGGACAGGCAGAGAGGGTATTTTATGTTATCTAAATATATACTGTGGGCCCAAAAAAATTTACTGTTGTATATTTGTTTAAAACTTTGACAAATTTAAATCTATTTATAAAATTTATTTGATGGCAAATAATAAAAGGTACTAAAATCGCTAATATTTTTCTTCAAATCGCTCATTTTGGTAATAGAAAAGTATTTTTATTGAGTATCAAACTTTTTTTTAATGTTTGGTGATACAAATATTAACAGTTGATACAAAAAAAATTTACACTACAGCAAACAATACTAAGTAATATCGCTGGTACTGTATTGACCGATATCGGTTCTTTGATTCCAACCCTGGGGCGGATCCCCCAAGATTTTCTGCAGATCGCCGCCCCTGGTTTCATATTACCCATAATCCCCTACTGTCTTTTTTCTATATGATATCTGGTATATAAATCTATCAGATTTTTGATTATTTCATTTTATTTATTTATTTATGGGAAAAGAAAACTTTGTCTGGTCGTTACAAGAAGAATGACAGCTTTCCTCAAACGGTTTCGACAAAGTTCGAAAATAAACAGATTCTAAAAAATGGTTTGAAAAATCTTCACATTATTTTTTTAGTGCATGCAAACTTTCATTATTAAAAAAATTAAATGTTCAATGTTTTCAAAAGTTAGCGGTGTTCTGGAGCCTGGAACATTTTTAGCAGTGATGGGAGCAAGGTTTGAGCAATATCATAATTCACTGCATCTAAGCACATTTAAAACTACTATGTAGTGGTAAAAGCCCTCAACCTAAATAAACAGTATCCATTAAAAGTTCATCCACCCAACCAACCATCAATGAACAGTGGCTCAGGCAAAACCACCCTTCTCAATGTGCTTACCTACCGCAACAGAGGTGATCTGATCGTCACTGGAGAGATAAGAGTGAACGGAGGCAAGATTGGTGAGTGAATTGAAACATCTTCGATAGAAACGCTTTCAGTTATCGAATATAACTAATTTTGTATGAGTTATTTTTCAGAAAAAAATAATTAGTTCTTGTGATTAAACTTTTGGACAAGACTTGTTTTCCATTTCTAACGATTCTGAGAATTTTTTATCAGTGTTTATGCCTATCTTATGAACCTGGGTTAATACTGTATCAAAAATGTCACAAATTTTAGATTTATGTCTGAGAACATTGAGCCATTTAAGCTGGCCTATTTCGTGAAAGGACACTTAAATATACAATAAAAATGGGTTGATCCGAAAAATTGAAATGAAATGTATAATAAATTTTTTTTGGGTTTATCAGAGTTTTTATAAAGCAAGAATACAACTGTTAAACTTATATTTATTTTATATATTCAAGGAGAAACTTGTATACCCAGAAAGGTTTTTTGCATAACAATTATTGTGAATTAGTTTACTTGAAAAACATAACATACCCAAGACATAATGATTTTTGCTTTGAAGAAAACATTATTAAAGATCACCGTAAATTACCACGTATAATGCGCATTCGTATTTAATTTTTAATAACAATGGAAAAATAAATTCAACAAATAAAAATAAAAAAATTCTCAAAAAATTGGGATTAGATTAAATAATCTAACACCACCAACTTTAAAGTAGATTTACGTAGTTAAGGCTCTACGCCTTAGGGCTAGGGTTGAAGTTAGGGCTAGGGTTCTTGAATTTGAGGAAAGAGCACTTTAGAAATAGAAATCTATTTGATTGCTTAATTGATTAATTGATAGGGTTATTATTAAAAATTACTTTTAGTTATTCAAAAATCTTCAAACTTCGCTCCTTGACTACGTAACTTGGTGGTTTTAGATTATTTAATATTATCCAAAAATTGAATCTCAAATCATAAGTTTGCGTCATTAAGTGCACGTGCCCTTTTAAAAATGCAAATTTTAATAAATAAATAAAATAAATGTCAGTTTTGTATAGCGCCCGGGCACGCAACTGAAGCGCCACTCACACGACATAAGTCTTGAAACACCGCATCATATACACTAGGTATATGATAGCTCACGGTTGGCTGTACAGGGATTCGAACTGGCGACCTTTAAGTTGCAGGTCTAACGACTTACCATCTAAGCCAACCCGCTCGCAATGAATAAGAAAACATGAGAGGCATTAAATGGTTATTTTTGTGAGACAGATAATGATAAAGATCTCAACTTTTCACAAACTTTTATTAATTATTATTTATCTTCTTTATGTGTTATTAGATTTTAAATTTAAATTTTTAATTTATATATCAAAAACTATATACTAGAGCTATTGAAGAGGTTTTCTTTAATTTAATAAAAAAAATAATCTCTTTCAAGTTATAGTTATGGTTGTGTAACATAAATTGTAAACTATAAAATCAAATAAAATTTATTTTTAATACACATGAATTTATTTTAAAAATATTTATTTAAAGTTTATAGTTTCAAATTATTTTTTTTAAATATTCTTTTAACAATATTTTTATGTTAATTCTAAAAAGTAATTTTGATTTTCAGTCCAATTAGCTATCTTTTTATTCTATTATTAACACAAACCAAAAAAAAAATTAAGATAGGTTGCCTTTTAATCTGCAGTTTTATTTCAATTTTTGCAATAAAAGTTAATTTATCTAATCGGAAATCTCAACTTGTCAAAAGAAGCTTCTGTATTACTAGCTTCTAGATTGAAAGAAAGGTTTACGGAGACCTCATACTAGAGGACCTCATCCTGGGACACCCCATCCTGGAGACCTCATCCTGTGGAGACCTCATCTTGTAGACATTTAATGGGGAAATTTTTATATTAATCAATGAAATGTTCAATCAAATTATTTATATAGCTACCTCAAGTATTTCGTTAAATTTAAAATGTCTTTGTTTAATTTTTATTTAATTATCATTTCAGTTATAAAATTAATTTAATCATTGAATTTAATCAGCATTCCAATCAATTTTTAACTTTCTTAAATCAAAGTAATTACTGTATACTATACACTGTATAGTAACTAGTATAATGTATACTATACACTGTATAGTTTACAGTCTTTACCGACTATACAGTCTTAATAGTGTATAGACTAGAGGTCGGACCGAGAACCCAATCCGACCGAGTATCCGTGGGTACCTGCAGGACTACCGCGGGAACGGGAATAAAAATTAATTTCGGGACGGGAAAAGTCAGGAACCGGTAATAGGTTTTCGGGACGGAAACAGGAATCAATATTCAAATCGTGAACGGGGAAAATCGGGAACGGGAATCAACTTTTAAATCGGGAACGGGAAAAACGGGAATACAAGTTATTGGAAGTGGATTCTTTAAAAATTATACCTCAGCAAACTTCTAAGTATGGAAATCTATATTTCATCGATACTCCGTACTTAAAATAAGTATTAAATGCAATGGAAATGTATTACGAAACCACCATTGCGTTGTCATTGTCAAAATCTCCAACATTACATTTGAAGTTGTTATGGCGAGTGCAAATATTAGGGAAATTAGAACAAATGGGTGATGATGAAAACTTTTCAGATGAAATCAAACTGGTCAGTTATATTATTTTTATTTTATAAATTCATACTTTGAATTTGAATAATTAATTTCCAGTTGAATGCTCAGTTGATCATTTTGACAAAAAAAGATGCCCATTGATCTTATTCATATGGCAGCATGTCTGTTGCATTCCCCAGTATAAAAAAATAATATTTAAAAAATTTGGGATAGAAAAGAAATAAATACCAAGACTTTCATTAGAGAAAATTTAATTCCATTTTGTACAGCCAGACCAAGATGCAGTGCCGTTGAGAAAAAAACAAATTATGGTTATTTAGACCTATTATGTTAGATTTTATAACGTAAAAATTATAATACAATTTTTATAATGACAAAATACACGAATGATTTTATTTGTGCAGTTAGGGAGAATAAGAATGTTGTCAAAAACATTTTTCTAAAATTATTGAAGAATTAATAATAATGAACGAGGGAAAAAATTCAGAAAAGGATGAATTGTACAAATATTCATAAATTACGTTTCACCAAAATTGAAGATTATAAAGATGTTTAATTTATCGGAGTAAATTGATAATTCTTCCAATGCTATAAGAAGTATCCAAAATTTTGTTTAGTATACCTGCAAGTTCTATTCTCTGTGAACGTAATTTTTCAACATGTGGTCGTTTAACTTGAGACCAAAGCTCACCTAATTTGAAAGCTAGAACTTTTGACGGTTTAAACCGTATGAAAAGCAATAAAGACTTGATTGAATGACTCAAAAACAATGACTAACTTTAATACTTTCATTTCAATGAATATTTTAAATTTAAATCGTGTTTTTATCTTTTTTAAGAAAAAGTGTTTTCTAACTTTCAAATAAAAAAATTACATAAAATTTAGGACTAGCAAGTTTGGGACCGGTGAAAACGGGAACAAAAATAAATAAATAAATAATTTTTTTTTCTCAAATGGGTCGGGACCGGGAATCGAGTTGCGGGAACGGGACGGGATGGGAAAAAAGTCTTTGGGAAGGGGACGGGGCCGGTAATGAAAAATCGTCCATGTCCGACCTCTATTATAGATTAAAAAGTTAAGATTCTGAAACATTATAATTAAACTATTAGAACAACTAAAATTTCGCATTTCAACAAGTTACCTTTTTTCAACCATGTTCAACAACACGGCCAAGGCGATTGCATTCGGAGCTCTCTTCCTCACGCCTTGTCTCATGATTGGATGACTCAAAAACAATGACAAACTTTAATACTTTCATTTCAATACATATTTTAAATTTAAATCGTGTTTTTATCTTTTTTAAAAAGAAGTGTTTTCTAACTTTCAAATAAAAAATTTAACGAATTTTAGAACTAGCAAGTGTGGGACCGGTGAAAACGGCAGCAAAAATAAATAAATAAACAAAATTGTTGTTGTTGAAATGGGTCGGGATCGGGTCAAAAAGTTTCGGGAACGGGTCGGGACCGGGAATCGAATTGCGGGAAGGGGACGGGACGGGAATCAAAATTCTGATGGTCCATCGGGAACGGGACGGGACGGAAAAAACATTTCGGGAACGGGACGGAACAACGACGAGTATTATTTACGTGGCGCAAACCCGGACGGGCTTCAAGACCACTTGGTTATGGAGAATTTGATAATAATATTAATGATAGATGAATAAATGGAAAGTGTAGGAAAAGTAAGGTATTGAAATTTAACAATAAAATCATTTATATATATATATACATACATATACACATATATATAAACACACATATATATACATATACACATATATATATATACATTGACATATATATATATACATATATATATTTTTTTTAAATAGACAAAATATTTTTTTTTAAAGATTGAAACTGAAATGATAATAACAATAAATTTAAGAAAAAAAGTAAATATCTATATTATATTATTATTATTATTTATTATTATTATTATTTATTTTAATGGAAAAAATAAAAGTTATAATTAAATAGGTTTTAATCAACTCACCGGTCTTTGATTGACACAATATATGGTTAAATTTAATCAATTTAACTCACCGGCAGATTGATAACAAACTATTTATATATAAAAACTCGTAAATACAAAATTTACCTAAATATGAATAGAAATAATTAATCTAAACTAATTTAAATAAAATATTATCTTAAAAATATGTTATTTACGAATAAAATTGTATAAAACTTGTCAAATTTAAAAGTGTTGGCGCCTAACATAGAACATAGAACGAGAATCAAAATTCTGATGGCCCATCGGGAACGGGACGGGACGGGAAAACAAAATTCGGAAACGGGACGGGACCGGGAATGAAAAATCGTCCGTGTCCGACCTCTAGTATAGACACGCGTTCAAAAGATAAATGCTGAACAAAGAATATCAAAGACAATGAAATAATAAGTTGACTATTGGAATGATAATTAAATTCAAAATAATTTTTTTTTGAAAACTTAAATGATAACTTGAATAAATGAAAATAATTCTTACATTTCGAAAAATACTTTAAGTAGCTATAATAATAATTTTAATAAATATTTCATTGATTGATATTAAAAGTTCCTCAGTTAAATGTACATAAGATGAGATCTCCACGGTATGACGTCTCCTAGGATGAGATTCCCTAGGATGAGATTCCCTAGGATGAGGTTCCCTAGGATGAGGTTCCCTAGGATGAGATTCCCTAGGATGAGATTCCCTAGGATGAGATTCCCTAGGATGAGGTTCCCTAGGATGAGATTCCCTAGGATGAGATTCCCTAGGATGAGATTCCCTAGGATGAGGTTTCCTAGGATGAAATTCCCTAGGATGAGATTCCCTAGGATGAGATTCCCTAGGATGAGATTCCCTAGGATGAGATTCCCTAGGATGAGATTCCCTAGGATGAGATTCCCTAGGATGAGATTCCCTAGGATGAGATTCCCTAGGATGAGGTTCCCTAGGATGAGATTCCCTAGGATGAGGTTCCCTAGGATGAGATTCCCTAGGATGAGATTCCCTAGGATGAGATTCCCTAGGATGAGATTCCCTAGGATGAGATTCCCTAGGATGAGATTCCCTAGGATGAGATTCCCTAGGATGAGATTCCCTAGGATGAGATTCCCTAGGATGAGGTTCCCTAGGATGAGGTTCCCTAGGATGAGGTTCCCTAGGATGAGATTCCCTAGGATGAGATTCCCTAGGATGAGATTCCCTAGGATGAGATTCCCTAGGATGAGGTTCCCTAGGATGAGATTCCCTAGGATGGGGTTCCCTAGGATGAGGTCTCCGCATACCGAATGAAAATATGTACTGGAAAAAGAATCTATAATAATTTTTTACCGTAAAAGAGAAAAGAGTCTGTTGTCTTCAAAAAGACACATTTGTGTTCTGTGATGTAATTAGTGAACTCGTGGAAATATTTGGTCTTTTAAAATATTTTCCAGCCGATTGGCGTCTCTTTATAAATAAAATAGGTGTATCCAGGAAAGAGCAAAGGGGGCTGCCTTTTTTTATAACTAGAAACACATTGCAATATTTAGAAAAATGTTTTTAAATGTTTTTTGAGTACATACTCACATATAACATAATAACAATAGGTTAGCTATAACAATTTGTTTGCCAATAATCCTCGTGAGTTGTTAAAAAATGATTTGTTTCTGTATATTATGTAAATAAATATTTTTTATGCATATTATATAAATAAACTATTTTTTCCATATTATATAATAATCAATTTAACGTTTTTAATAAATAATAAGCATATTAATTTTGTCTTTGTGTTAACTGATGCAAAAATGTATTTATTAAAATAATAATAATAAAATCTGTCTTCCCTTTTATTCGGGGCTGGATTGACAGCTCAAAAAGCTTTTGAAAATGTTCAATATGCCATTTTTTTAATCATTAACACTTTTTAAATATTTTTATTTAAAAATATGTCTATACTTTGACAAAAATTGATAGAATCATTCGGTTTTGTTTTTTCAATTTAATTAAAAATCAAGGAACATAAATCTATTAAAACGTTATTTCTCAAAAACTCGAGCACCGATGATACAACTTTTGCCACATCTGAATTCAAAAGCTCAAATTCATAAAAAATCAGCTATAAATATTCTGGCACAAAAATGGCTGTTGACCTGTGTCATAAATATAAATGCGATAAAAATTAGCACCAAAACGTAATGACCATTGTTCCTATTTTACACACAACGACGTCTAAGAATTGTAAACTTTATAACTTCAAACTTTCAATGTAATGAATAAATATAATTTTAAATGTGAAAGTCTATTCCAACGCTCAGGGAAATCGATCCTTAGTTTGTCGGCGTATGTGCAGCAGAATGACTTATTCCTGCCCATGATCACTGTCAGAGAACATCTCTACTTCCAGGTGGGTGGGCTTTCATTTACTGTTAAATAGAAGAAATAGAAATGAATGGTAAACGGTAAAGTGAATATGGAATCAGGCAGGCATTTGGCCTAAGTCCAACATGATCCGAACCTCACTAATCATCTCAATCAACGCTGATCTCCACAATGCAGTCTCAACTACGCATGGACAAAGACATACCTAACAAATTACGAGAAGTCAGAGTGCAAGAGGTGAGTATATTTTTTCCATTAAACCTTTTATTCGTTGATGCCATTTTATATATGAAAAATTCCAATAAATAAAATTTTACTACAAAATATTTATTTTTGTGCGTGAGAAATCTGTCATTTTTTCGAAGTTTTGAATAGTTGAACTTATTTATACGAGGTGATGCAAGAGATGGGGTTGCTGAAGTGTGCTGATGTAATGATAGGGAATCCTGGGAAAATAAAGGTATGATAAATAGGGTTTAAACATAATATAAAACCATTTTTTGAAATTACAATTATATGAACTTTTTTAAGCATTGGAATATAACGGTTTTTTAGGTGATTGATGAACTTTTAAAATGCAGGGAATCTCTGGAGGTGAAAGGAAACGTTTGGCTTTCGCAACTGAGGTATTCAAAACTCTCAAAGATAGTTTTAAATTGTGTAATAATTAATTATATCTAATCAAACCTTTAAAAGATCTACTAACAGCAAAAAATAGGAGTTAAAAACTTGAGAAACGTTTTACTTTTTTCAGCTTCTCACCAACCCTTCCTTGATGTTCCTCGACGAACCAACTTCTGGTCTGGACTCCTACATGGCGAAAAACATCCTGCTAGCCTTGAAGCAAATGACCAAAAAAGGTAAA
>OX030955.1:14477082-14484582 GCA_943735955.1 Piscicola geometra
AGTTAAACGACCACATATTGAAAAATTCCGTTCAAAGGAAATATAACTTGCAGATATGGCTACTTCTTGTAGTATTTGAAAATTGCTCATTTTACTCAAATAAAATAAAACATCTTTCTAATCTTCACCTTTGTTCGGACGTAATTGTGAATATTTGTATAATTAATCCTCTTTTGACTTTTTTTCTTCGTTCATTATTATTAATTCTTCAATAATGTTAGAAATATGTTTTTTGACAACATTCTTATTTTCCACAACTGCAAATATGGAATTATTCGTTTAATTTGATAGTATAATAATTTTATTATAATTTTTACTTTATAAAAACAAACATAATAGGTCTAAATAACCATCATTTGTTTTTTTCTCAACGGCACTGCAGCTTGGTCTGGCTGTACAAAATAGAATTAAATTTTTTCTAATGAAAGTCTTGGTATTTATTTCTTTTCTATCCCAAACTTTTTTCCTATTATTCTTTCATACTGGGGATGCAATAGACATGCTGTCATATGAATAAGATCAAACGGCATCTTTTTTTTGTCGAAATGATCAACTGAGATTCAACTGGAAATTAATCATTCAAATTCAAAGTATTAATTTATAAAATAAAAATAATTTAACTGACCATTTTGATTTAATCTGACAAGTTTTCATCATCACCCATTTGTTCTTATCTCCCTAATATTTGGACTCACCATAACAACTTCAAATGTAGTGTTAGAGATTTTGACATTGGCAATGGTTATACATTTCTATTGCATTTAATACTTATTTTAAGTACGGAGTATCGATGAAATAAAGATTTCCATACTTAGGAGTTTGCTGAAAAATCATTGTTAAAGAATCCAATCCCAATAACTGTTTTTCCCGTTTTTCCCGTTCCCGATTTAAAAGTTGATTCCCGTTCCCGTTTTTTCCCGTTCCCGATTTTAATGTTGATTCCCGTTCCCGTTCCCGTCCCGAAGACCTATTCCCGGTTCCCGACTTTTCCCGTCCCGAAATTAATTTTCATTCCCGTTCCCGCGGGAGTCCCGCGGGTACCCGGTCCGACCTCTAATACACACACACTCATACATTTAAATGTACATATAAACCAAATCAAAAACAGAAATAAAAATATAAGTACAGAAACATTCTAAAACTTAAAAAATCAAAAACCTGAAAAAATGCTAACATACATGTTTCAATTCCACAGCACTATCCCCTGGTACTTCATCTGGCTCAAGCACATTTCCTGGATCACTTACGCCAACGAGATCCTAGTCGTCAACCAGTGGAGAAACATTGAGAAATTGGGTAGTATTAAATACTTGCAATTTCAAACCGATTTTGTAGTTGTGAAATCACAAAATATTTTTTTAATTAGATTAAAAGTTAAAAGAAAATGATTTTTCTGGTAAATATATATGTTTTTTGAACACAGACTGTGAGTACAAGAACGATACGGCTCTGTGTTTCCGCAGCGGCAAGGAAGTAGTCGCCAGCTTGTCCTACTCCGAAGTTCAAAACTAACTTCTTTTAAAGTTTTTGCTCTAGAATATATTCTAATCTTTTCCATTCAAAAATCCCTATTTGAAGATTTTTAAATCTTTAGTTTAGTTTAAATTTTTTATTGCTTAGAAATATGGCTATATCGAAAGAGTTTCAAAGAAAAATAAAACAATACGAAAAAGTTAAATAAAAAGGATTAAATTAGAACTATTGATGAATAAATTATTTGAAACATATTAATAATTATTTTCTTAATAATAACTATTTCAGTTTTTGTATTCAAATAATATAATTTTCAAAAACTTTTCAGTCAAATATTCCATTTGACTTCCTAATGCTGCTGGTCCTGATGATAGTCTTCCGACTGATCGCCTTTCTGGTGCTGCTGCTGAGATCCAGAAAAAGCTACAAGATTAAAACGATGCAACCTTCTTCTTTCGATAAAGTACTAATTTTCATAAAAAGTTATTTGAAAAGTTTAAGTTATATTCTAAAATGTTTTTTATTTGTCAAAACTTGAAGAATTAATTGGAAAATGTATGTAGAAACTCGTAAAACCAATTTAATTTTTTTACTGTTTAATAATAAAATAAAAGATTTTAATTCTTTTTTCCATAGAAGCCATTATTTTTTAAGCTTAAATGACAGTTTTCAAATGATATTTAGGTAATGAGAATCACAAAATAAATTCTTTTTATTATAAGTTATCATTTGAAAGAATTAATAATTCTATAATTTTATCTTTAAATTAAAAAAAATAGTTTACACACCATGTTTTACTTATTAAAAATTTAATTATGAAGTATTTTTCAAATAATTTTTTTTTCAAATTACACAGTTGAGCCTTGCAAGAAGTGACGATACAAGAGCAGGCATTAATGAACCCAGCACAAAAAAGCCAAAAGATATGTCTTTTAACCAAAAACTAAGTGATGAAAACTCAAAAAACTCAAAAATCAATGTAGAAGAAAACGATTCCTTGAAACAACCTCGCTTTTCCAAATCTTTAGCATCTCTTTTGAGCAAAACCAAACAACTATTTTTTGCAAAAGGCTTTAAAAAACTTCATGACGATAACGGAGAAAATCAAGATTTTGAAATGGGAGCCACGTTGTGAGCTAAAACTATTATTTATTGATCACCTATGAGCATATTTACAGAAACATAAATGTCTTTTAAACTTCCACTTTTTTCATTTTTCTTTTCCTTAGGGAATCTTCTATGCAAACAGGAATGACCTATGGTGCCATAGGCACTTCTCCGTTACAGAAATTCAATCTTTTAAGTTTTTCTGACCCAATCGAACGGGTCACTTTCACCTGGGAAAACATCAACGTTTACATGCCTGAAAAGGTATTCGTTTGGAAACTATATTTTATATGTGATCTATACCAATTAAATCTATGATTTTAAAATATTGAATATTTTCATTTTAAAAGAAAAAGAAAAACTTTTTTGTGAGCCGTGGTATGAAAAACCAAAACAACCTAGGTCAAAATCTTTCTTCAAATGATGTCACTAAGACCGGAGCAAAACAGATTTTGAAAAATGGTTTGAACTAAATCAGTCATGGCGAAAGAACGTTGGCCTTAAGTTTTACCGATGAGATAGTAAAAAACTGGTGGATAAATAATATTTTTCGACCGTAAGGTGGACAAAAATGTGTAATATTAAATTTTTGTTCGTAGGTTTGTAACCTTTTTGTGTTTGGCATTATATTGATTTAATTAATGCTAAATTACGAATTTCTAATTAAAATTAATAAATATAATGATGATTTTTAAAACACCAAAAGTTAAAGCCGACGAATTTTCCAATTATCCGTTTAATTTTTTATTCATTGCTCAGCGGGCCAGCAAAGTGTAATTTTTTTTGCCATGACTGCTAAACTATAAACTAAATTTATTGAATTTTCAAAATTTATAATTTTTTTTTCTAAAACAAAAGATTTTATTTTTTAAAGTTAGTGGTGGTCTGGAACCTGGAACCTTATTAGCAGTAATGGGAGCCAGGTTAGAACCATACAATTTCTAGCCATATCGCTTCAACCAACAAGTTCGCCATATCGCTTCAACCAACAAGTTCAATCTAAAACAAACCATCATCATCCTGATCATACATTATCACCCTATTATGAATCCACCCGTCTGACTAACTATTTTACACCTAACCAACCCACCATCAATGAACAGTGGCTCAGGCAAAACCACCCTTCTCAATGTGCTTACCTACCGCAACAGAGGTGATCTGATCGTCACTGGAGACATAAGAGTGAACGGAGGCAAGATTGGTGAGTTTTATATGACCTATGTAAACCATACCGTCTATATCTTATATTCTGTATTCAAACATTTTAATGCTGGTACAAACTTAACTAATTAATTAATTTATGGCGCTTGAAAGAAATATAACATGGACTGCGTCTGCCAAAAATGAAAACAGGACAAAATTTGAAGAAAGCTTTGATAACAATATACGAAATGAATACATTGCAACTCAGAAAATAAAAACAAATTTAACAGAATGCATAAAATATGATAAACTCAATGTCAATCCACCGAAAAATTTCAAAAAAGCGCAAACTTGAATATTAAAGAAATTAAATGAAATGAAAAAACTCAAATAAAACACTCAGGAAAAGCGATTGCAAGTTTGTCGGCGTATGTGCAGCAGGATGACTTATTCCTGCCCATGATCACTGTCAAAGAACACCTCTACTTCCAGGTGGAGTGGTTGTATAGTGGATAGGTGATAGATTAAGGATAGATAGTTGATTAAAAATGGATGCGATATGAAGATATTAAGACAATTTATTTCATATAGTATGATTTCTATAACTACAAATGCTCTTACGTAATTGATTAGCTAATTAGACAAATTTTATATATTTTCGCTAATAAATAAATAAATAAAAGTTTTTTTTATTCAAATAATTCATAGTTATGTAGGTATTTTAAATTGTTTATAATCTAGTGACCTTGTAGCTTGTCCGGGGTTACGGCGCGTTAATAATATTCGTCGTTGAATTGTATTGTATTCATATAAAAGATCTAATTTTGGACTTCAAGCATTATTAATATTTAAAAATCTTTAGTCGGATATTTTAACCTAACCCATTTAAATTTCGATCAAAGAAACCTTTTTTGAAAGAAAACTTTTATATTGACTATGAATGCTCTTCCCAACTAATACAATAAAAATATTTTTGCAATTATAATTTTAAAGTACTTTTATATTTTATATAAACTTTAAAATTTTGGTTTTTGCTTTTAGTTGACAACAAAATTAGTTTAATATTGAAAATAAAAGCAATGACGAGAATTATTATAGAGACGTTTCAGCCGAACGGGCTTCTAAGCCACATTGGCTGCAAGTTTTTATCGATTTGAGTTCATGGGCTACTTTAGCATCTGTTGCGCTTGAATTCAGAACCATTAACCAAAGGCGGCTATTTGCTGCAAATCTTGGGGGAGGGGGTCTTACCCAGCATGGGTGTGGTCCAAGGAGGAGGGATCATAGGGTCCCAACCATTAAGGTTGACCCCTCACAACCAAAAAGTGGGGAGGTTTGGACCCCAAGATCCCCCCAGGATCGCCGCCCATGCCGTTAATCATTGGAGAAGCGATGCATACTTAGATTTTCATTTACTATTTTATTTATTAAATAGTATTTTCATATTAATTTATATCTGAATTTTTCATTGTATTTAATAAAAAATTCATTCGACAATGGGATATAAATTTGAAAAACTGTCAACTATCAGCTTACCAACAATCAAAATACCAATCATTAAAACTTCACCATTGTTATCATTACCAACATTATTTCATCTTTAATCATCACCGTAACTACTCTTCCCATCATTGCAGTCTCAACTACGTATGGACAAAAACATATCCAGGAAAATAAGAAAAATCAGGGTGCAAGAAGTGAGTGATAATGTATCTCAAAATCGATCTTGCAATTTTTTTGCTCAAAAGTTATGAGCTATGACGTTCTGATCAGTTTTTGAAAAAAAAATTTAGTATCAAAAATCCATTTTTCGAATGACACTATAGAAAAAATAATTGACGAAATGGCTGAAAACTTTGAAAAGCGGCTTATTGAAAAATCATCGTGTTGGGCCATCAGTATGATGATTACACCGATATTTTTTAAATGGTTATTTTGCTTGGTTAAGTTCGCTTTGATGATAAAAGTGACCTTGTTGAAAATATAATTTTTTGTCCTTAAATACCTCAGCAGACAACAAGTGAAGAAATTTACAATGCTTTGTTTTAACCTACAGTTGGGGAAACGGGTTTTTTTTAAATTCACGATTAAAAAATTTTAAAAAAAGAAATAATATGAATTATCGTAGTTTTTGCGAATCTCTTCGACATGATTGTTTAAAATAATTGTAGTTATTATAAAAATGCTCATTTATTATAAATTTCAAGTTTTATAATAAATTAATTAGTTTTGATGTTTATAATTCCCCAACAACTGAGGTTTTTTGTTTCTAAACCTTCTGAATATTTTGGAATCTTTTTAAACTTTTGAATGATGTTTTTACTATGATGGGCTTGCTCAAGTGTGCTGATGTGAAAATAGGAGAGCCAGGAATGATCAAAGTACGGAATTTTTTCCCCATATATTAAAAAAAAACATTAAAATTTTTTTTCTCCCATTTTATGAAATTTTCAAAAGTTTTTTATAAAAACGTTGAAAATAAAACTTCATCATCATAATGGAATATTTATACGTTATAAGAAAAAGAACTCCCATCGTAGGGAATATCAGGAGGTGAAAAGAAACGTTTGGCTGTAGCGTCCGAGGTATCAATAAACATGATTCAGAAAATTTCAAGTTGTCAGCTCTATAGAACCAAGCCTATTGAAGATTCATAAAACCTGAAAATTCAGAATCATAAAAAAGCTAATAGAATTATTTTATAAAAAAGCATACAAATTCATTGGAAATTTTTTTTTATAAAGCTGAAATCTTAATAAAAAATATTGTAATAAATGTGTATTAATTATCCAGCTACTGACAAACCCTTCTCTGATGTTCGTTGACGAGCCAACCTCCGGTCTGGATTCCTACATGGCGAGAAACATCCTGCTCGCCCTCAAGCAAATGACCAAAAAAGGTTTTAGAGGCTTTTAATGTTTTCAAATGTAATAAATTCAATTTAGTACAACCATGATTGAATGGGCAAAATTTAAATAAAATATTAAAAAGGTATAATATAATTTCTAGTTCTCAACTATGAACAAACATGGACGCTAAAAGTGCTTCTTGCAGAACTGTCTGAAGTTATTGCAAAGTGCAAAACTAATCTTACAACGCCAATTTTTTTTAAATGTATATTATTTTACAATTTTCTTATCTGAAAACCTAAGAACAAAGTATTTTTCCCAATTTTATTTTGTTTGAACATGCAAAATCTGATGAAGAATCGAATTGACACGATGCAGGGAGGTCAATCATCTGTACAATCCATCAGCCTTCTTCCGAACTCTTCGAATTATTCGATAAGTAAGAACTTTTTATTCCTTTTCACAAACCGATTTAGATAAGTTAATCCTAAATTGAAAACAATTAACTATAAAAATTCTCATTCACTCGTTTCAGCAGATTTTTAAAAAATGCATAAAAAGTAATATTATATTAAATTATTATAAATAAGATAAGTTCGATACATCACTTTAAAAAGTTTTTTATGGAAGTTTCCACGAACAGACTGATGCTGATAAGCGAGGGCAGGGTGGCGTATATAGGACCTGCGAATGAAGCTACCTCTTTCTTTGACCGGTGTGTATGTACTTTTAAATTTCAACTTATCTATTCTAAAAAATATTTAGCTATGATTTTAGAGCCGTTTGGTGAATAAATCAATCGTCCAAACATCGGCTAAACTCAAACGTAAAACATAATATTGCGATACAATTAGTATCGAAAAATTGTGATGATAATAATAAGAATAATAACAATAATGAGAAGCATTGTTATAGTTGCGAATAAGAT
>OX030955.1:14489582-14634582 GCA_943735955.1 Piscicola geometra
TTTATTTCAGCCGAAACCGAAATTAGGCCAAAATTAAAATCCCATTTTCGGCCGAAACCGAAATTAAGCCGAAATTGAATATCAATTTTCGGCCAAAATCGAAATTAAACCGAAATTGTAATCATATTTTCGGCCGAAACCGAAATGTTTTCCAACTTTTATTTAAAATGAAAAAATAGTATTTAATGATGACAATGCCAGTTTAACAAGTAAATCCAAACAAGCGTATGTTTTAAGCAAAAAAATGAAAGTTTTTCAACAAAATTTTTTGTTGTTGTTGACAGGCTTTGCTTTGGTCAGACTGACATTTTGTAAAAAAACTTCCAAATAGGATTCAACGACATTCTCACAATTTATTTTTGAATTAATTAATCGAAGCCAAATCTTCTCGTTCTTTCGACTTATATATAGTGTTTTTCAAAGCATGGATATCTAAAATTCCACATGCTTGTATATGTTATTCGAACAATTAGCCTCATGTCACCCATAAATCAATTAACCACGATATCTAATAGAGATGAGAATCGAACCCAAACTTAATAATTCGAGTTCGATTGAAGATATACAGATACTTACTTTTGACAATAACATTTTTTAAACGAATGTTTAAAAAAAAGAATTTGCTTAAAAAAAGTTTTGCTAAATATCATCATTGAACGTATCCCAGTTAACTTAAATTTCAAATACATGATTGTTGTTCCAGATGCTAGTATATGTTATTCGAATAATTAGTCTGATGACACCCATAAATCAATCAACCACGATAACTAATATATATCTAATAGAGAATCGAATCCGAACTTAATAGTTCAATTGAGGACACAGATCAGATAAACTACATAAATAAAAAAAATTAGGTTTTTCGGTAAATATTAGATCCATTTCGGCCGAAACCGAAATTGAGCCGAAATTGTAAAATTAGATTCGGCCGAAACCTAAAAATGGCCGAAACTATTGAAAGAATTAAAAAATTCAATAAGAACAAAAAAATTTTGTAATAATTTGTCTCAAAATATGGCTCCATTTAAGGAGAATGAATTGAAATCATCCGCAAAATGTTTTACTAGTAATATGGGGAAAAATATCTTATAAATTTTAACTATTTTATTTTGCCTATTGGCATTACGGTTTTATTAGCATACAGCTATTTAAGCATTGGAAACTTGTCAATGACAATCGTTAATTTCATTTGCATAAGTAATGAGTACCGTTTTTAAGCTAAACCAGAGCAGAGATCCATAAGTTTTGGTCTCACGCTTGCTATGGCAGCTTATAAAATGACAATTAAAGACGGAAACACCATTGAGCTACAACAGGTAAACAAAGAAAAAGACATAGAAGTAATTTTTGACAAGGGTCTCAACTTTAAAGAAGAAATCCCCAACAAGGTCAACAAAGCCAATGGAATAATGGGCATTATTCGTAGAACATTCTCTCACCTTAAGAAAAGAAACTCTAGTTCTGTTGTACGAGTCAATGGTGAGTCCGCATCTGGAGTATGGAGCGGCAATCTGGAATCCATTCTACAAAAAAAAAGACGTATTTGGAGAAAGTACAACGGAGAGCAGCAAAACTAATACATAAAATCTATCTTATGAAGACCGACTAAGAGAGTTAAAACTACCACCTTTAAGTTTCAGACGACTGAGAGCTGACATGATTGAAACATTCAAACTACTAAATGGCAATTATGGTGAAAACGTTGGGCAAATATCAGAATTTGTGTCAAAAACGACCACCAGAAGACATTCTAAAAAAATAAAGAAGCTGCAAGCTGCAAGAACAAATCTCAGACTGAATGCATGCTCAAAGAGAATAGTTAACACCAAGTTAACACTTCAAGGGAATATAGTCACAGCCCTATATATAAATACATTCAAGAATCGTCTGAACTCATACTGGAGGGCTCAATCACTTCTATATAAATGGGATGCAAAAGAAAGCTTCGACAATATACTACAGTCTCAGTCAATCGTCCCAGCTTCGAAGAGCAGTCCAAAGACCCAACAACAATATCCTTCTTCATCTCAATTGCCGGACCTTAAAAAAAATCCCTCAGCGTCAAAAAGTCCAGTTTCAATGACGTCACTCAATGAGAGAGCTGAAAAAAAATATGATCTGGTTATAGAGGTTTTAAGCCTGCGACCAGAATTTCCTAAGATATCCTAAGATATTAGACATTTGTTATCAATGCACACATACTTTGGAAATAAAAGTGATGAGTGGATGAACGCATACATGGTGTTTTACTGAAATCAAAAATATTTTTAGAGCGTGATTAAAATTTATCAAATTCTCAAAGAAAGTTTTTTTCCAATCAATTAAAAAAAATATTTTCGTAAAAGGTTTGAAACTATTGATCTTTCGCCAGGTTTCTACAATACTTCATCCGCTTTCTTCATTTGTTTCGCTTGCAATTTCATGGTCTGCAACGTTTCCGTGTCGTTTGGTGAGTTAGTGAATGGAAACGGGGGTTTAATGGATATTTTTTGCCACTTGAGCCGCTATAATGAAATAATAAAAAGATTTAGCAAGATTTTTTTTAATGATAAAACGATTAAATTTTTTCTAATGTTAGTGTATTATAGGTTAGGGGATTGAAACCATAAAAAGCCCATACAAATAAAATGTTTTAACACTATTTCAACAATTAAACTAATTACACTTTGACAGGTTACCTTCTCTCAACTATGTTCAATGATGTTGTAAAGGCCCTAGCCGTAGGACCTCTCTTTATCACTGCATTTCTCATGATCGGAGGCTTCTTCGTCAATACAGGGTTAGGATATGCTAGAAACTTAATTCTGTTCAGACATTTTTCCAATATTAATAAAAACTAAAATGTATAACCATTGGTCAATAGCAAATGGGGGACAAGACGGAGTTTAATGGGAATAGGGTTTCACTTGTTAACAGCTGTAGATCTTAATTTTTTTTTGCGAGAGATTGGTCAAAGGCCATGAATCTTACTCAATCATGAAACGTAGAAAAATACCATTTACGAGGCAAAATAACCCATCTTAAACAGAAATAAATCAAAAACAAAATCACAATTAAAATAAATGAATAATTTAACAATTACTAAAACAAATTACGCATTTCTTTAAACTCCACAGCTCCATCCCGGTCTACCTGATCTGGCTCAAATACATCTCTTGGATCACTTATGCCAACGAAATACACATCGTCAACCAGTGGACCAATGTAGAACACTTGGGTAACGCGAAAGAATTTAAAGTTTAACAATTTTGGTTTAAAATATTTAAATATAGTGTTCAAATGTATTTGAGTTTGATTAGATACTTATTCAACCTAGAACTTTCCTTTTAGAGCTTTTTTTATTATGAAAAGTTTTTTTTTTGTTTTTGAAACACAGACTGTGAGTACAAAAACGTGACGAGCAAGTGTCTCAGTGACGGCAAGGAAGTTATTGCCAGCATGTCCTACTCCGAGGTTTGCTGGAATGTAGGTTGTCGAAGTACTGAAAAGCGAACGATAAGCTGCTAAGCAGCTTATCGTTCGCTTTTCAGTACTTAGCTGCTTTAATAAACTTAAAATGAGAGTTTTTTCTAAAAGAAATAGTTTGGATTTTAACAACTAATTTTTTTCATAATTGTTTTTGAGATTTTGAAAACCATTAATTAAATGAATATTAATAATAAATGTATAAAAAATATTTAATTTTAATCACTAAAATTTAAATTGATAATAGTAATATTATTCTTGTTAAATTATTTGATTGCTTTCAATATTAGTTATTAACTTTGAATGCAACAACCATTCAGTCGAACATCCCTTTCGACTTCCTGATGCTACTGCTGTTGATGGTAGTCTTTCGACTAATGGCATTTCTATGTTTTCTTCTTAGATCTAAAAAAAACTTCAAGATTAATTCTAAGAATTAAAAATGAGTGTTTGGGCCAATGACAATGATAGATAGAATGGTAACGTAAGGGATGAGGGTTTAAGAACTAGTGAAAGTGAAGATAACTAAGTTTATTGAATACGTCTGAAAATGAGAGTAACCCGAACTGGTAATAAAATACATTATCGTAATATTCTAATTTTATTAGAGCGGGTTGGCTTATATGGTAAAGTCGTTGGACCTGCGACTTGAAGGTGGCCAATTCGAATCTCAGTTCAGCCAACCGTGAGCTATCATATACCTATTGTTTATGATGCGGTGTTTCACAACTTATGTCGTGTGAGTGGCGCCTCAGTTGCGTGCCTTGGGACGTTATAAATAGTCATGATTATTATTATTTTATGATTTCATTTGAGGTTAACAAAGAAACTCATAGTATAATGCAATACGGGAAAAATGTTTATTAAAACTGTTAATAACAGAGCTTTGAATATGGTTTTACTTGGCACCAAAAGCCGAACTTTTATGTCATAAATGACACGACTGACCACATCTGGCTAGCAGGCAATAAGTATGATACATGTGCTCTAACGTTTTAGATTTTTTAAATTATTTTTTTAGATTCCGTATCATAGTAAGTGCCTTCTACATTGTTTTGAGGATAAGTTGTATTTTAATGTGTAGGTATACGTAAAGTATACAGATTAAAAGCTATTTGTACTTATTTTTCGTTTTCTGTTATTAAAGACACTGTTGCTTCAAAGTTTTCAGATGTTATTACTATTGTTTAATAAATAGAACTGGTTTAAATATTTGATTCGCCTCGGTTTTTTCCTAAATAGTTGACTTTTCATTCGATTCTTATTTGATCCAAATAGTTGCATCATACCGAATTAAAAAATCAATCGTGTAATAATTGCAAAAAAATTATGATTACTATGGAGAAAATCTTATGTCCTTCAATTGGATCCACTTCTGATACGCCATAGTAGAAATGATTGATTTACTAAATAATTTTGAACGTACGGTATGAATTTATAACCTTGCATTTGAATACATTCTCTTCTAACATATTTAACAGGTTTCAATGGAAAATGAATTCATTGTTTCTTTTATTCTGCTAAGAGTCATGTTTGGAAGCTTTGCTGTAACATTATTGATCTACTTAGGCAGCAAATCAATCGTGTTAAATCTTATTTAAAAGACTGAAGCAAAGTTTCATTTTAGAGTTTTGAATTGAGTTTTTTGAAAGTTGAAATCATATTTTTTTAATATAAATAGTTTCTATTTATGATCTCTGTAAAAAATCTCTTGGACCTTGTAAGTTTTAAAAAATAACATAGAAGAAACATATTATACAGCTCAAAATTTTGATTTCCAAACTAAAAATAGTTTTGAAGTTTTTGCTATGAAAATTTAAAAGTTAGAAAGATATAAAAAATACCCCATTGCAGCTTTCGTCAAAAAATCTTTTTCCTGAAGTTGTGTTTCAAATATATAAAAATACTTCACTCATTTTTATATTCGAACCAATTTTAAAATGTAAAAACTTGGCCAAAGCTTTTAAAAAAAAAGGGTATTTAGCTTCAAAAGAGGAACCATTACCAGTTCTGCGCTAGAGTATATTTCAGCTGAGACGCAGATTGAAATCGAATCGAAAGCCTTGTTAACAACACTCATTGAATTATTAAAAAAAATTTAAGAAATATATATGAAATTATAAATTGGTAAAAGTGCTTTTCTGCATCATGACCCAACAGTCAAGTCCAACAATAAAGGGAAATACAATAAAAGTGCCAATAAGAGAAATAGGTACCAAAAAGCCACACAACGTTTCAACTGAAAAAGATCATGATGAAAAACAGCTCAATAATCTACTCATTAACTCTTTCAGAGGCTCTACAAGTACTATAGATGAAGGCGATGACCCAAAGAAACTCCTGGTGCCTGAATCGTCTACTCATCTTCTCAAAAAAATGAAAAAATATTTGTTTGCAAAGAATCTCAAAAAAAAGTACAACGATGGCGAAAAAGAACACACAATCAACATGAAAGCCGTTGAGTTTTTTAGGTAACTTGAATAATTTTCACCGTTTTTTCTTCGCCATATCTCAGTGCTCAAGCACGTTGACATGATATATCAATAAGCGTAATCTTTGGATTCGGTCCTATGCCACGCATGTTATTGTTTGTGGGCTCTTTTCCTATCTTGAACACAAAACTTAGGTTGTTGATCGTTCTTCCACTCACACAAGCCTCTTTGACTTCCAACCCTTCGAGTTCCTACCTGCATGATGTGCTCAATTTCCAGCATGGTCTTGCTTGCTTGGCATATGTGACTAATCATGTAATAGTTTTTCCATTTTTTTCAATTTCCTATTTCGGGTATAATGACTACCTTTGCTCAAAGGGTTTGAAACTCACGGTTGTCCATATCTTATTGCAGATCTTTTGGATAAGCTTGTCATCTATGCCGTGATTTTCGTATTTTTTAGTAATAGCTGCTGTTCAAGAATTTTTGCTTCTTATTTCTTTTTTTATCAATATTTGGTCACGAATTATCAAGAACGCATTTATTCATTCAAGCCGTGTATTCAAGAGATTACTGTTTTTTTTTCAACAAAAAACCTTTAAAAATTTCTTTAAAAATTTCTTTTTAAATTTAAAGATGAATTTTTTTCCATTTTTCAGAAAACCATCTATGCATTCAAAAATAACTTATGGCTCGCTGTACACTCCCTCTTTTCAGAAGATCATCCTAACTTGGGAAAACATCAATGTTTACGCACCTGAAACGGTAATTATTAAAATATCCGTTTATCGCTTGTGAAGAATAAATTTTATACGAATATGAATAATATGTGGTTTAAAAGCTCAATGACAATCAATGCTTAATAAAAGAAGAAAAAGAAAACATGTTGTGCTGGTCGTGTTCAGAAAACCTCCAGCATTTTTTCATTTGCTTCCACGGAGACTCAAACAAGACATATTTTACAAAACGGTTTTGAATTTTTTTTTTAAACAACAAAATTTTGTTTTTGTTTTTATTCATAACTTTTTTTTACATCAGACAGTGGTGTTTTGGAGCCTGGGACGTTTTTGGCAGTTATGGGAGCCAGGTTTGAAAATCTAAATTATTTAACGTATCTACAACTGTAAGGCTAATGGTTGATCTAGTTGTTGCTTGTGAGAAACTTTTAAAAAGAATAATCTCATAAAACACTTTACCCAACATGCACTTAATCAACAGCCACTAAATAAGCAATCATTTATATATTCAGCTAACTTTCCATGCTAATAATAGTTAATATTATAATCTTCAATCAACAGTGGCGCTGGCAAAACAACCCTTCTCAACGTGCTCAATTATCGCAATAGAGGGGACCTTAACGTCACAGGAGACATAAGAGTGAATGGATGCGAGATTGGTGAGTTGATTAAGGCATTTTAATTAGAGCTGTGCTTTAATCAACGTTCATTTTCGATTACCACGTTGATCAATTAACGACTGTTTAAATTGTAAAGAAAAAATTAACGCATTTAAAAATTTTAATGCATTTAAACTTATCCAAATTGAATTGTTTTTTACGGGTTTGGTTACATTGTCAGAAAGGGAACACAAACACTACTAATCTACTGTCAACAAACGAGTGGAAAAATTGCATTTTATCAAAAAACTTTTTATTTCTTGAAGCTTTGCAACAGAACTTTTAGGGGGTGAAAATTACTTGAAATTTTAAATAGTGTTACTTGCTTTTTGTCACTCTACACAAGAAATATGCACTTTAGAAGATGATCCAGTTTATGTCATTCGTTTCACACACAAAATGTTCTCCCAAATTGGAGCAGAAAATGAATAATCAGAATATCAAGATTTGGCACATCATTAAAATTTTTTAATGTTATCTAAAAATGAAAGAGTTAAAAAAACTATAAGAAGAAAAAATAACTTCTAAAACTATACAGCCTTCACCAAACAAAAAACTACAAACATATGTAACTTCAGATTCTGAAGATGAAGATCCCTCAATGATTACCAAGTCAATCATTAAACGTTATAGAACAGAATCTGAGATAGGCTTTGAGAGTTGTTTTTTTTGGTGGCAACAACACGAAGTGGCATACCCAGCTCTTGCGAAACTGACAAGAAAGTACTTGTCATCACCTGCAAGTATAGTTCCATGTGAACGTCTATTCAGCTTATCGAGAAACATAGTTAGCAAGAAAAAAGTATCTTTAGATCCAACTAATATTGAAAAACTTGTTTACTTGAGTAACTGGTTTAAAAATAATGTGTGACAGGTGCATTTTTATCTTTATTGATTTTTTTTTCTTCTTTAAAAGGTGGATTAATTTTTTTTTAAATCGGACTTTAAAAAAAATTCATTTGTAAGAAATTATTTTTATAAATACTTTTTTTATATTAATGTCAAACATGCTTTAAACATTCTGTTTAAATACGATTAACGCACTATTAAAATTTTTAATCGAACGATTAACGGCGATTAAAATTTAATTTTAAACTGTTTTAATTGTATTATAGCTTTCAAAATAAATTAAAAAAACAAAAAAATAACAAAGGTAAAAAAAATACCCTTCCACCAAAGAAAAGAAACAAAATATACAGAATACTTAAATAAAACATGTATAAAACATCAAATAAATGTTAAATTATTTAAAAAAAATTAAATTTCATTACTATTTAAAACATGAGAATCCATTTCACCACATAGATGAATCGATCATTAGTTTGTCGGCGTATGTGCAGCAGGATGACTTATTCTTGCCCATGATCACTGTCAGAGAACACCTCTACTTCCAGGTTGTTTGAGGGATGAGGGATTGGAGATTTATAATTAGTTTAAAAAGGTCTATTTCTAGTAGAGAAGTAATGGATAGGTGGACAAATGAGGTTTTTTATATTCTGTAAGCCTGACAAAAGACATTTCGTATCATTTATAGGCGTAAAGTTCGGTATAAAATGAAATAATAATAAAGAAAATCTTTTTTATAATTGTTTAAATAAAAAATGTAAAAATATTTAATCTTTTAATACATCTTTTTTAAACACATTTTTTATGCCTAAATATTATGTAAATATATTTAAAAATCCGTATAAAGTTTGAAGCTGATTTGAAAAAAACCTTCTTGATCATTCCCATTACCAATAAAGTATACGATTCCAAAAGTATTCATATAATTTTTTGAAGTATCTACCTTCATTTAAACATTCGTCGTCCGAGTACGCATGGCTTGATATCAGTGAAGACAATAGGATTTCATCATTTTCATAGTCAACCTTAGAAATGCTGTGGAAAACACTTTCATTATCGCTTGAATCCGTTTCACCATCCACCCATAATCATCATGATCATTCTCGTAGTCACAACTTCGTATGGACAGGGACATACCCAAAGAAATGCGAGAAGAATGGGTGCAAGAGGTGAGTACTAATGAATCTTTGTTTTATAATTTATTAGTTTTGTCACAAAAAGATAAGATAATTTTTAACGATTGTTTGAAATTTTAGAAACATTTAGTTGAAATATAAAATAAAGAAAAAGAATAAAACAAAGACTTCTATAAATCTCGATCATTAGATACAATATAGTTTTAAAAAATTGTTTTAATAAATTAGGTAAAAACTTGAGTCCATCTAGTGAAAAACTAAACTTGAAATAATAAAAAAACTCAATTTTGACAGTTTGATTTGTCTTCTAGCCTCCTCAAAGTTCACAGAGATTGTCTTTCTAGAATTTTTAATTACTAATAGCTGTCATCTTTCGAAGATCAAAAGAAGCAATTAATGGTTGAATTTAACTTTTCAGCCCCCGCTATGTAGAAGGAGGTTGCACAAGATGGAACGATTTTTGAAAGTTTAGCTTGATTGTATAACCAATAACGTCAATTAAAATTTACCCAAACATTATATTGACTCTTTGTCTAAATATACCAACTTTAACATAAGAAACAAAGAAAAAAGAAATATGAGTTCATTAACCTCAAGCATGAACACTAAAAAATTCTTAACGTTAAAACTTTAATTATTTTAAAAGAACCCAGTATTGTAAAAAAATCTATAGTAGATCATGATAGTGTATCAATGTCCCGATCACCATTATGAGAGTCGGGACAAATAGTGCTATTTTACTAGTTTAGAAGCTTCATGAAATAAATTACTAGACGATGCTTATGTCAAAATATTCTTCATTCAATGCATTTTTCAATTAATATTATCAAAACACTAAAAAAACTACTATAAATTCGTGACACCTAAGACTGATATTATGAGAATCGGGACACTTGTGTTAATGTCATGGTGTGCATGATATAAAATAATGATATAGTTTTACGAAAAATAAAAATAAGAGCCCAATCTTTAACATTTATCTTTTTTCACCCATGAAATGTAATCAGAAAAAAAATAAAATTATATTACTCACTTGTTGCTTAATAAATCGCGATCATCAGCGAAACGCTAAAATCAGAACAGAATTTGTTGGAATGAACAAAATAGCCAAAAATTCATATAAATTGAGTATTCTAAAACCGAAAAAAGTAAAAACACGTTTTTAAATATTTCTATGACTGAATAAATCAAACCGGATAGAACTAACTAAAACATATTTAATTTGCAAACCTATTTGATTTATTTATTTCATAAACTTTTGATACATTTTTGAATTATTTGACACAAGGTGATGCAATGTGCCGATGTGAAAATAGAAAATAATATAAAAATTAAGGTTAAATCTTTTTGAACATTAAATTCATACATGCAAATTTATCATCGTTTACATATAGTTAATGCATTTTGATTAAAAATATTTGCTTTGCAGGGAATCTCCGGTGGCGAGAAGAAACGCTTGGCTTTCGCTGCTGAGGTATCAGTGCAGATGATCTTGAGTTTGAAACAATGATTTGTTCTTAAACTAGACTTATTAAATTTCTATAAATCAAACTAAATTGTTATATATTAAAGTTTAGAAAATTTATTTATGGTTTTAGATCATAACGCTACAGAAATATGTTCAATTTATTCACAACGTTGTTTCTTTTTTCAGCTTCTCACCAACCCTTCCTTGATGTTTCTTGACGAGCCAACTTCTGGTCTGGACTCCTACATGGCGAGCAACGTTCTTCTGGTCCTTAAACAGTTGACTAAAAATGGTGATTTGAGTTTTTCGATCATCAGCTAGTTCTCGAATATACTGAAAACTATTTGGCTCAAAAAAATGTATAAATAAAAAATTGCAAATTTGAATTCAACTTAACATTAATACATTAAGAAACAGTTATAAATGATTAAAATATTCAAATTTATCACGTCTTCCTGGACATTTAGCGATAATTATTGGGAAAGCATGACTTTTACAAAAACTAAGTGTTTTTACTTCTAGGGTATATGTTTTAAAAGCTGTGAGAGAATTATTTTTCTATTTTCATAAATTTATAATAAATAATTTTTTCGTATCATACATCCTACTGACTCCATACAGGAAGATCAATTATTTGCACCATCCGCCAGCCCTCTTCGGAACTCTTTGAGCTTTTTGATAAGTAATGACCCTGAGTTTTGTTTCATTAAAATAAGTAAGAGGATTATTGGAAAATATGTTTTATAAATGCTGCAAAAGTTGTTGAACTTTGAGACCGCTTAATAAAAGTTTAGATAATACCAACTTTATACGGTTAAATGGAGCTATTATTGAACTCTCATGCGTTTTTCTCAAACTGATGCTGATAAGTGAGGGCAGGGTGGTGTACCTGAGACCTGCTAACGGAGCCTCCACCTTTTTCGACAAGTATATTACGTCTTCGTAAACTTTAGCCTACAAATTCTTCAACAAATAATATTACAATTTTTTTGTTTTTGAATTTATTAGTTTGTCATTAAGCATCAATTAACGAAATACTGTGTTTTTAAATAACACCAGTAAGAATTTTAAATCGTTATATAATGTAATATTTCAGATTAAAATGTTAAATGTATAAATTCAAAGTTTCTATTCTTTTCCAGTTGCGGCTATCCTCTTCCCCAGAACTACAACCCTGAGACCATTTCATCAAACTACTTGGAGTTCAGCCCGGCAATGAGTTAAAGACAATGGAACAGATTGAGGTGAAAAAACACAAAATGGATATTGTGTATTTTTGTGTTTCTAAATGCATGATTTTGTTTGGACATTCAAAATTGCTTTTTATATTTTTTCAGAACATTTGCAATGCCTTTGAGACGTCAGATAAGGCTCACTATGTCAAGAAAGTCATCGACAACAACAAGGGAGCCCTAAACGGAAATATGGTAACTATTGAAAATTTGATTTAAAATAAGAATTTCTAGAATAATTTTGAGAAATTTTTAATGTACATTTTTCAGTATGAAGAAAAGTCTTTTGTGAATTTGTCACCATAAGTAATTTTTCAAGTATTTATAGTCCACACATAAAAGCACACTCATAAAAGCACACACACACACACACACACACACACACACAAACACACACACAAACACACACACACACACACACACACACACACACACACACACACACACACACACACACACACACACACACACACACACACACACACACACACACACACACACACACACACACACACACACACACACACACACACACACACACACACACACACACACACACACACACACACACACACACACACACACACACACACACACACACACACACAAACACACACACACACACAAGATACAAAGCAAATTGGTGCACACAGTTCTTGTTGTTAATGTGGCGTTGTTCGTTGCATACCATGAGAGAACCTGCAGTCTTCCAGGTCAAACTGCTCCAAATCACTGTTATTTTTTACATCATGCTACAACCACCCATAGAACAACCACCATACAAATCACTTGAAGTAACTTTACAATCTGTCTTCTAATTCTAACATACCGTTCCAGGTATTATCACTAATCTTCAATTTAACTTACTGGCAACAGGAATTTAACCAGGCCGGTTAGACCTTTTGAATTTTTACATCAATTATATAAACTAAGCAAGTGAGGCTATAGAATAGTGAAATGTACTTTGTACAAGATTACCACATTGATTGCAAGGTGTAGCCAACCTGAACGGAGCTCTCTTCTTGATGCAAATGGAGATGACTGTAGGCTTCATCCACAATGTTATCATGGTGCGTATTTATTATTTAAGAAATCTTTGAAACACTACTATTTTCAAAGGGTGTGCCGATATTTAAACACACGACAGATAATCACGCGACACTTAATCACAGACACTTAATCACACGTCAGATAAACACAGAAACAGAAAATAACACGACAGATAAACATATGGACAGATAATCCCAGCGAAAGATTAACACACGAATTTTAAACACACGACATATTACTATAATTATTATTACTATAATTATTATTACTATAATTATTATTACTATAATTATTATTACTATAATTATTATAACTATAATTATTATTACTATAATTATTATTACTATAATTATTATTACTATAATTAATATTACTATAATTATTATTACTATAATTAATATTACTATAATTATTATTACTATAATTATTATTACTATAATTATTATTACTATAATTATTATTACTATAATTATTATTACTATAATTATTATTACTATAATTATTATTACTATAATTATTATTACTATAATTATTATTACTATAATTATTATAACTATAATTATTATTACTATAATTATTATTACTATAATTATTATTACTATAATTAATATTACTATAATTATTATTACTATAATTAATATTACTATAATTATTATTACTATAATTATTATTACTATAATTATTATTACTATAATTATTATTACTATAATTATTATTACTATAATTATTATTACTATAATTATTATTACTATAATTATTATTGCTATAATTATTATTACTATAATTATTATTACTATAATTATTATTACTATAATTATTATTACTATAATTATTATTAATATAATTATTATTAATATAATTATTATTACTATAATTATTATTACTATAATTATTATTACTATAATTATTATTACTATAATTATTATTATTATAATTATTATTACTATAATTATTGTTACTATAATTATTATTACTATAATTATTATTACTATAATTATTATTACTATAATTATTATTACTATAATTATTATTACTATAATTATTATTACTATAATTATTATTACTATAATTATTATTACTATAATTATTATTACTATAATTATTATTACTATAATTATTATAACTATAATTATTATTACTATAATTATTATTACTATAATTATTATTACTATAATTATTATTACTATAATTATTATTACTATAATTATTATTACTATAATAGTTATCACTATAATTATTATCACTATAATTATTATTATTATAATTATTATTCCTATAATTATTATTACTATAATTATTATTACTATAATTATTATTACTATAATTATTATTACTATAATTATTATTACTATAATTATTATTACTATAATAATTATCACTATAATTATTATCACTATAATTATTATTACTATAATTATTATTACTATAATTATTATTACTATAATTATTATTACTATAATTATTATTACTATAATTATTATTACTATAATTATTATTACTATAATTATTATTACTATAATTATTATTACTATAATTATTATTACTATAATTATTATTACTATAATTATTATTACTATAATTATTATTACTATAATTATTATTACTATAATTATTATTACTATAATTATTATTACTATAATTATTATTACTATAATTATTATTACTATAATTTTTATTACTATAATTATTATTACTATAATTTTTATTACTATAATTATTATTACTATAATTTTTATTACTATAATTATTATTACTATAATTATAATAATAATTTCTATTTTAATTATTATTATAATGATTATTATAATTATTATTATAATTATTATTTTAATTATTATAATGGTTATTATAATGATTATTATAATGTTTATTATAATTATTATTATAATTATTATTATAATTATTATTATAATTATTATTATAATTATTATTTTAATTATTATAATGGTTATTATAATGATTATTATAATGTTTATTACAATTATTATTATAATTATTATTATAATTATTATTATAAGTATTATTATAATTATTATTATAATTATTATTATAATTATTATTATAATTATTATTATAATTATTATTATAATTATTATTATAATTATTATTATAATTATTATTATAATTATTATAATTATTATTATAGTTATTATTATAATTATTATAGTAATTATTATAATAATTATTATTATAATTTTTCTAATTATTATTTTAATTATAATAATAATAATAATTATTATTATTATAATTTTTCTAATTATTATTTTAATTATAATAATAATAATAATTATTATTATTATAATTAGAATAATAATAATAATTATTATTATTTTAATTCTAATAATAATAATTATTATAATTATTATAATTATTATTTGTATTTGATTTATGAAAGTACCTAATGTTTAAAATTCGTGTGTTAATCTGTCGCTGTGATTATCTGTCTCTGTGTTTATCTGACGTGTGATTAAGTGTCTGTGGTTAAGTGTCGCGTGATTATCTGTCGTATGTTTAAATATCATGTAACCTTTTCAAAGACCCAAAATACGTGAAAATGATCAAGAAAAAAATATTGGAAACCTATGGATCTTTATGGATGACACGATAAGTTAATTTTAATCACGTTTTCGAATAAGGTTTTTCCGCTTGAGTTTCCTATCTACCTACGTGAGCACTTCAACGGTGTTTACAGGACTGATGTGTACTTCTTGTGCAAGACTCTCGTTGCGGTAGGAGTCTTTCGTTGATTTCTCTGATGCATGAAATATTGCAAACTCAATTTTTTTTTTAAATTATGATTGTTGCGGTCAGATACCTCCATTTACCATCCTGCCAACCCTATTCACCTGCTTCAATTACTGGATAATCGGTTTGACTGATTTACGGCATTTATGATAAAATATTTTATACTGCAATATTCCATTTCATTTGAAATTCAAGAATAACTTTTAATATTTTTTTATTGAAGAGTTTAATATTCAAATGTATCTTCAGGTTTCTACAACACCACGTCTGCTTTCTTCATTTGCTTAGCTTGCAACTTCATGGTCTGCAACGTTTCTGTGTCTTTCGCTTGTCTATTTTATCCCAAACCACGTATTAAACCTATAAAACTTCACAAGAAAATCTTTTGACGTTTTCATAATTTTAGTTCGATTCCGGTCTACCTGCCCTGGCTCAAATACATCTCTTGGTTCACTTATGCTAACGAAATCCTCGTTGTCAACCAGTGGACCAACGTAGAACACTTGGGTTGTTAAAATGATTTGAAGCTTTGAAATCATAATTGAATATCATCTTAAAAAGTGTTGTTTCAACTTCATGAAATTAAGATTTTTCTGATGTAGTAAAAGATAATTTATGACACTTTTTACCAATAGAAATTGTTTATTAATTTGAAAACGCAGACTGTGAGTACAAAAACATAACTGGCAATTGTTTCAGCAACGGAAAGGAAGTGGTTGCTAGCCTGTCCTACTCTGAGGTTGGATACTGGTTTTTGAAATGACTTAAAGCTCGATTAAAAATTAAGTTTGAAATAAAAATTTAGTTAGAAAGCGCTTAATTTTTTTCCCCAATAATATTTTTTAAAAGCTGAAAGCTTAGTGTTGCAGTAATATGAATTAACTTTACTGATTGGAAGATTACTGTTCCCAAATGAAACTAACGAGACTGCACGAACAAAAATAAATGTCATATATTCAGTTTCAAAAATGAATACTAAAAAAAGTTTTAATAAATAATAGAGCTGTGCTTTAATCTACGTTAACTTTCGATTAACTCGTTGATCAATTAACAACCGTTAAAATTTTTAACGCCGTTGAATATTTTAACGCATTAAAAAAAATTAACGCATTTAAAAATTTAATGCATTTAAATATTTAATGCATTCAAATATTTAATGCATTTAAATATTTGATGTATTTAAATATTTAATGCATTTAAATATTTAATGCATTTAAATATTTAATGCATTTAAATATTTAATGCATTTAAATATTTAATGCATTTAAATATTTAATGCATTTAAATATTTAATGCATTTAAATATTTAATGCATTTAAATATTTAATGCATTTAAATATTTAATGCATTTAAATATTTAATGCATTTAAATATTTAATGCATTTAAATATTTAATGCATTTAAATATTTAATGCATTTAAATATTTAATGCATTTAAATATTTAATGCATTTAAATATTTAATGCATTTAAACTTATTTAAATTGAACATTTTTTTGCTATTTTGATTAAATTGTCAGCAAGTGAACACAAACATTAATAATATATTGTCAACAAAACGAATGGAAAAAATTGCTTTTCATCAAAAAACTTTTATTTCTTAACCATTTGCAACAAAACTTCTAGGGGGTAAAAAATACTTGAAATTTGCAACAGTCTTACTTGCAATTTGTCACTTTACACAAGAAAAATGCACTTTAGAGGATGATCCAGCTTATGTCATTCGCTTCACACACAAATTTCTTTCCAATTTGGAGCAGAGAATGAATAATCAGAATATTCAATGGTCAAGAATTGCCACATCATTAGACCCTCGATTTAAAAATTTAAAATGTTTACAAAAAAAGGTAAGAGTTGAAGAAACTATAAGAAGTAAAGAAAACTTCATAAACAATACAGCCTTCACCAAACAAAAGACTACAAACATATGTAACTTCAGATTCTAAAGATGAAGATACTTCATTGATTACTAAGTCAATCATTAAACGTATTAGATAAGAATCTGAGGTAGGCTTTGAGAATTGTTCTCTTGTTTGGCGGCAACAACACGAAGGAGCGTATCCGGCTCTTGTGAAACTGGCAAGAAAGTTTTTGTCATCTGGAAGTAAAATTCCATTTGAACGTTATTCAGCTTGTCAGAACACATAGTTAGAAAAAAGAGCCTTTTTAGATCCAAATAATGTTGAAGAACTTGTTTGCTTGAGTAACTGGCTCACAAAGGATGCGTGAAAATTGCATTTTTACCATTTATGGATTCGTTTTTATTCTTTCATATGTGGATTACTTTCTCACTTGGGTAACTATCTTGAAAATAATGTGTGACATTTGCATTTTTTCATAATTTATAGATTCAATTTTTTTTAAATGGGTATTACTTTTATTTAAAAAATTCTGATTCAATTTTTATTACATTTGTATGAAAACAAAATTCAATACTATTTTATACTAATGTTAAATATGCTAAAAACAATGCGTTAAAATACGATTAACGCACGATTAAAATTTTTAATCGAACGATTAACGGCGATTAAAATGTTTAGTCGTTGAACAGCTCTAATAAATAACAATTATATCTTCTAAGTTTTTACAAACTGTTTATTTTTTGATTATTCATCAACCCTTCAGAAAAACATTATCTTTGACTTCCTGATGTTACTATTGCAATTAATAGTCTTCAGACTTTTGGCTTTTCTACTGCTGCTGCTAAGATCGAGGAAAGACTACAAGATCACCAAGAAGAAAAAAATATAAGATTGAGGTGGTGTTGATGATTTTGGTATGAACGGTGATCATGGAAAAGTTAAGATAGAGATGGCAACGACTTTACTGATGGCAATGACAGTGTTTAAGTTTTTTGTAAAAATGATGTAAAGACGATGATAATATTGAAATAAAATATTTGTATTTAGAAAATTCTGGTATCCTTTTATATCAACAATATAAGCTCAATGATATGTAATAATGATGATAAAACATTACTTTCATATTTTTCACTTCTTTACAAGGCTGAAAGACAAGTAAGTTTAACATAGGACCAAATTTCGTGAGTTGAGATTGCATCAAAAATATCTTCAGCTTTGGGTGTATATTCTTCATAAATCTACTTCAAATTCATTTAAATTATTATTTTTTTTGTTGAAAATTATCTAATAAAAACACATGTGTTATGTTCAAAAAAATGTGTCTGCCTGTAGTAAAAATGTAACCTTCTAGTTAAGCCCCTGGAATAGTCATTTAGTTTTATATTTATTCAACAGGGTTTCTTGTAACTTCTAACACTTTTTTTGTTTTTTAAAACTATTTATAAATTCTTTATTCAAAAAAGTTTAAGTTTTTCCTTTTGATGAAGATGCATTTTCTTAATTAATTATTAATTCCTTCATTGTAATCATACTTTCTCTATTAAAAAGTTGTTTATTCAGTGTTTTTGGCTTCATAATCTTATATTCGGATTTTCGTGATAATGTTGCTCAAGGGCGCAACCAGCAAAAAATGCTGGAAAAAGGGCTCAAATTTCGTTTGAAAATCTCAATTGTCTAACTCATTTACCACCGCTGCTGCGTTTTCGCAACATCAATTTCTATAATTTTTTGTTGTTTCATTACCGAGATTTATTCAAATATTTTTTTTACAATATGATATTATATGATTTTCAATATGCCGTCATTTATTAAAATATTTTTTATGAAAATATTGAAATTATTATTAGCATGTTAATGTCTTATGAAGTTTATAAAATTAATATTCAAATTTAAATTTTGTAGATGGATGTTGATTTTTTATATTTAGAGAAAAAATTCCAAACCGCAAATGCTTTACACTTAAAGCTTTTATTGAAAAAAATATAATTTTTTCATCTCTTATAGATTGATTATGAAATTAAAATGAAGTTACCATTTGGCGTCAGTGTCGTCTTTGCAGCAACACAACAGTTTATGAGTGTGTTGATGTAATTCATGTTAAATATTTTTCTTTTTTGTGATTAAAAAAATTGTTATTATTAATATAACTAATAAAATAAAGTGAGTTAAAATATTCATCGAACTATTTGTAATTGACATTTATTTCTATTTTAATAAATGTGGTTTGCATCAATTTATTCATGATTTCCTACTGCTAACAATTAGATCACACATCCCGCTCACGTTGGGTTTTCCCAACATTTTGCCCCACTAAAATTTATAAAATGATTGTTTTAAATTTTGCTTGAGTTATATTATAACCATATTATGTAAGTCTAAATGTAAAACTCATGTTTAAATTTTTTTCGGATAACGGCAGTAAATAGGCTAAATAAAAACTACAATAAATAATAAAGAATTTAAGATAGTTTTTTAATGGTACAAAAGAAAAAATGCAAAATAGATTGCATAGTAATTTTTGGACTTACGTCATCATTTTTTTAACTAAGAGAAAAAGTAATTTAAAAAATGTTTTATATGAGATCCTAAATAGTCTATAATTTGTTCAAATATTTAGTTTATACAACATCTTGATGTGTTTTCAATGATATTTTGATCGGTTTGTGAAAATCATTTTGCCATTTCATTAACCGGAAAAAGAGCACTAGATGTTTTGTAAGCAGATTTTCTCAAATACAATTTGCAAACGACAAGCAGTGACAGACGACCTAAGATGACTTTTAATAATCCGAAATTTAGAAAATGCTCTTTCTGCATCTTATGAAGTAACTGGAAAAGTCAGAGCAACATCGAGCATATAATGCAAATCGGGCTGAAGGCTTGTTGCACAAAAAAGCTCTTGCAATTCCATACATGCATTGGGATCCGACTGATCCGCATCTAAACTTGCTGATGTGAATTTGAGCTGTGTTTGCACAGTTTCCGCATGCTTTTCATGAAAGTTGCAGAATTCCGAAAACTCTAGATTTATTTTGCCCTTCTGCGTTGTTATATATATACTGTGTCATGGCGGTAAGAATGTATAAGGGTTAATCCAGAATCGATTACAGACTTACGATTTGCAGTGTCTTACTTGTTTTTACAAAGAATGGAAAATCGTACCCAAGACTGGATGCATTTTTTGAAGAAAATAAAAATATTATCCATCTAAAATATTCATAATAAATACTACGATATTATACTTTCTAGCTATTTAAAAATTGAAAATGAGCTAAAAACGCATGTCTTAATTTTTTTTTACAAATCTCAAATATTAACCCATTAACGCATGACTCAAAGGAATTAATTAATTTTTTAACATTTTATTGAAAACCCGATTCTAACAAATAAAATCAAAAAATTAGTCTGAAATATTTTATACAAAAAAAGTTATGATGAAAATAAAAAATGTCCTTAAAAAAGGACGCTATGCATTGCTACCGACGGTAATCACGATTCGTGGTAGATGCTGAAGCACTCCAAATGTAAAGCTACATTACATTTAAGGCATTTCTTTTGCACTTTCTTTCCACATTGCTTGAATCTTTTTTGCCCATCTCCAATTTGACTAATAAAATGATCTTATTAGTTTGGATACCACCGATCCACCAAGGCCTAAATCGCTGTTGCAATCTTCCGATGCTCCTTGATATGGGTTTACCAAATAACCAAGCCTATTATTTAGACGCCAAACTGTATTCCCAAACCTTATAGGTTTCCCTCTGATAAGTTCTTTTGATGAATGCCTCCCATAATATGACACGATTGATTCATCAATTGCCAAATGACATTCTTTGGGCTAAAATTTGTAAAATCTGTCATTCATAGCATCAAATAATGGACGCACTTTGGCCATTCTGTCTAATTTATTAGTTTTCTCATTGTCATTGCAATGAAAATATCTTAATAATTATTCAAATCTGTTGACAGTTATAGCATTGCTTACAGCTAGATTGTGTCCATGGTCGCTTTGTTCGCAATACATCCTGCGGTTTGCCATAGGAACATAGTCTCTTGATTTTGAGGGTAGAGCGCTATAGAAATTTATTTGATTGATTGCCTGAAAGAATGAGTATAGGCTATAATTATGCTTTCAGGTTTGCTCCTTTAGCAAACCGCAGGATTTACTGCGAACAAAGCGACCATGGACACAATCTAGCTATACTGTATAGTTATCAACTTGATGACTGTTACATAAAAAAATTAATTAAACAATGTGAGGAAAGACATGTTTTCAAATTTTGATTTGTCGTGTGAACTGTTAGAACTGTATCTGCTGAGAAGAAATCATTGTCATCTTCCAAAATACTAAGGACTTCATGAAGAGCGAATCTGAAAATAATTGTTTTTACCATCAGTATTACTGCATAGTGTCCTTAAAAAAGGACACTCAATAAAACACAGTTTTTGGAAATAATATTACATGTAAAATAAAATTTATTTTAAATAAAGATATAAGAATGAATAACAATGAAATATTATTATACATTATGAATGGTAGACATTAAATAAAATTATAACTAACTTTTTTTCATGAGCCATGACAAAAACACAAAAAATTTAGTTATCGCCTTGAAAAATCAGAATATCGAAACAATCTATCAATTTCAAATCACAAAAAAATTTTTAACAAAGACTTCAGTTTATATAGGACAGGATTAGCTGCAAAGATAATAAATATAATCAAGATAACTATTATTAAAAAAACTTTGTATTGCTGTCCTTAAAAAAGGACAGTATGCGTTAATGGGTTAAATATTTAGATTTATGTTTTAGTTAGTTTTATCCGGTTAGATTTATTCTGTCATAGGAATATTTAAAACGTGTTTTTACTTCTCCCGATTTTAAAGTACTCAATTTATATGAGTTTTTGGCAATTTTGTTCATTCCAACAATTTCTGTTCTGATTTTAGCGTCTTGCTGATCACTGCGATTTATTAAGCAGTAAGTGAGTAATATTAATTTTTTGTGTGAATACATTTCATGTGTAAAAAAAATATATGTTAAATATTGGGTTCTTATGTTTATTTTTCGTAAAACTATATTATTATTTTATATCATGCACACCATGACGTTAACACAAATGTCTTGATTCTCATATTACTAGTATTAGGTGTCACCAATTTACAGAAGTTTTTTTAGTAATTTTATAATATTAATTGAAGAATGCATTTAATAAAGAGTATTTTGAAATAAGCATCGTCTAATAATTTATTTCATGAAGCTTCTAAACTAGTAAAATAACACTAATTGTCTCATAATGGTGATCGGGACATTAATACACTATCATGATCTGCTTGTTAATATAGATTTTTCTACAACACTGAGTTTTTTAAAATAATTAAAGTTTTTGCGTTAAAAAGTAATAGAATGTTAATTAAATTATTTTCAATAACCATTTCATGAAATAAAAATAGCTATTTTAGTGAAAAATAATTGGTTACGGAGATTTAAATGGCTGTCATTACTGGCGCCATTTTTAACAATTGATTTTAAATTTCTCATTTACGCAGCATATAGTAACAATTGTGTGAAAAAAGAAGGAAAAAAGATAAATAAACAAAAATTAAAGTCAGAAAATTATATTGTTTTTTAGATGATGTTTTATGGCTGTCTGTGTTCACTGATAATCTGAAAAACTTCAAATAAAAAAGATTATTGCAACTATTGTGTTTGAAATTATTTTTATACTCTATAATACATACATGAGTATACATAAAGCAAGTTTTTTTGAAATTGAAAACCGAAATATAGAAAGACACAAAGTCTGTAGTCAAATCTGGATTAACCCATATATGATAAGCGTAGAGATTTACAAGTGTAATTAAGGTCTAATGCTGTTCTGTTTTTCTTTACAATTTGTGAATGTATGTAATATTTTAGTGGCATCTCTATGTTCTGTGTTGATATATATCTATTGTTTCAGGAGATAAAAGCCTGATGGCCATTCAGAAGAATTATTTTTGTCCTATGGCATATTGAAAAACTAATTACTCCCTCCCTCCACCAAAAAGTCTCATAGATTTTTTAAAAATTGCGAGACCCTTTGAATTGGGCTCCGGGGGCTTGAGCCCCCCCCCCCGGTTGCGCCACTGATGTTGCTCATTGAATAGACTCATTAGGTTTCAATTTAAGTTCAAATTTTAAATTTGAGCATATTTTTAAAATGGAATTAATCAATCAATCAATCACTAATGATTTTTATAGCGCCCTTTACTAAATGAACAAAAGCGCTCTTTAAATAAATTTGTTAAATAAAACGGTTTTTAGACCACTACCAATATATATATATATATATATATATAAATTTAAATATAAAAAAACAAACAATCAACCTCAATAATTCAACCTCACACACACCACCATGACAATCACCGCCAAAAAATCACTATCACCACTAAAAAGAAAAAAATTCAATCATCACAACAGAACCAACACTCATACCACAGCAAAATCATCACCACATCATCCTCAAAACCATAAAACACAATAATCATTTTTCTCAATTTTCTGTCTTGTCACTGGTGCCGAGGCTGCGATAGAGGGTGAAGGAGAAGTCCTTGCCAGCACTGGAACTGCTGCTGCTATGGAAGGTTTTTTCCTTTATGTCACAGCTCACTTGATTCCCTGTGGCCATCTTGGTCTGCTGCGGCCATTCCTTGACTGATTCAAAACAACCAACATTCGCACTAAAAACACTCTAATTGATTAAATGTAATTTTATTAAGATTTAAGATTCTAAAATTTTAATATATTATACCCAAAACCGTTTATTCTACAAATTTATTTGAGTGGCTGCCAAAATGGCAGCCGCTAACCAAAGATCAAACACATGGAACAATTAGAACTTAGATAAAACACATTAGGCTGTAGTCTATAGTATAGACTCACTTCCGCAATATGTAGACGAAAAAATCATGAAATAACATCTGCTTCTTTTTCTGTGTGTATAGTAGCGTTTTTGTTCAAAAATCTCATATAGAAACTTCAAAAGTACTCGTCACTTACCATCGGCCCGACTCATTTTTTTAAAAGAAAGAAAGAGAGCTCATTAGATTACAAACCGTAAAAGATTTCCATTCGGAAATTTGTTGTTGCTGATGAACTTCTTTCAATTCTTAGTAATAACTACTTTCAATTCATATTACAAAGTTTGAGAAACGCTGAAACACGCCTTTTGCATTCATCTTTGGATTTTCCGAACACGTGATTTTTGCTCCTACATACTAAAAATGACTCGATAAAACAAAAACAAGATTCAATCATATATTTAAAAAAATTAAAATGTCAAAAACTAACATATTAAACATTTTTATCGTAAAGGTTACATAGACCAGTGTATCTAAAATACTTTTGAAGCCAGAGACCACCAGTTGTTTAATTTTAATTTTATGTGGATCCCAAATACTGAAACAAATAGATTTATCACAAATTCAAAATTAATGTAGTAATACTAATAATTAATAAAACGACTCTAATCCAAAATACACACACTGATTCCAAATTTGCTTTCAAGCCATTGTCATTTGCTAATTCAACGAGTTAATTATCAAGTTGATTGTCTTCACAAACGATAAATCGGTTTTGTACCTACTCTTTTCCAGGGAAGTATTCATTAAATTTAATTCAGAAAGTTGTTAAAGACTCTTTATTGTAACAGTCAAAAATTTCACTTCATTCTCAGAAACATCTTTACTTTCAATTTATTTGGACACTGATGAAAGTATATCTTTTTTCATGTTGATGTTCACTTTCAAAATCTTTTGCTGAAATGCACAAACTTTTTCCATGAGACAAGACAAGATTGTATTTGTCCTTTTTATGACATATTATAAAGACCGAAAACATCTGAAATATGTGCAGCAAGACAGATGTTGTAGAAAATAAAAATTCCCACTACAGAAGGTTTTCTTGGCATAACGCAGGCTTAAATATACAAGTAAGGACTTTTTTATGACAAATCAATCTGACTTACGTATGCAAAAGAAAGTTTTGTGTTTAGCAGTCATATCCTCAAACAGTGCAGAAAATACACATAAGGTGCTATAAAATGCTCACAACTTTTATAACCCTTTTTTTATTCTTTAATTTCTCTGTGGTTATGTCACCAGTATCTTCAATCAAAACGTTGAAAAATAGCTATGTTAGTAAGATCTGTGAATTCATCAAGATGAATAACAAACACTATGACTTCCCTACTTATTCAATAAGTTTCTTTTAAATGTTCTCAGCCATTTCAATAATTCTATTTAAAAAAAGTGTCATTCGAAAGCAAGATCTTTGATAAAAAAATTCTTGAAAATGTGTCTATTAATTTTTTTCTCTTTTTTTTCTAAACCTTTTGGGAGGCATAAAACTTTAGGACTTTAAGAAAAAAATTTATAGACTATACCGCCTTTAAAAAAGCTTTCAGCGCGCATACTTTTTTGTGATATCTCACCTGTGATAGTACCAAATTATGTGCAAGTAATTCCCGAATTAAGATCATTAATAAACATATGTTTCTTATCAGTTAATTCACTTGACAGCGAGAAGAAACATTTTGCTGTCATTTTTGAATATCTTTATGTAACAATATGGGCGTACAATTATGGATCGTATTTATAGAGCAGCTCGTTGACTGAATTAAGAAAAAGATTCGTGCCTTTGTAGATGCAGTGAAGATTCATAAAAGTTTATAAAAGTTTTATTACAAAAGATTTAATCTTTAAAGTTGGTATTTTAGTTGGTTAAAGGTTTTATAAACTATTTAAATAAATAGTTAATAAACTTTTTGAATAATTGTAAACAATACATTTTGAAAAGACTGTTAATCTGAGAAACTATAAACGAAAAAGAATACATGATCAAGAAATATTTGCAAGTTTAAGCTGCAGTCTTAGTCTGTTGAATACTATAAATTAACATCCCCTGGCAATATAACAAACTAAAGCAACAAAGCCCGCTGTAACACATGCAACTGATATAATGAAACATTGCCCACGTCTAGAGAAGTGAGTATCAATCGATATTAAATATTTAAATTAATAAAAAAATACTTCAAAAGTAAGATAAACTCTTTTTGTGTTTCTCATAAATCGATTTATAACTACGAAATTATTGAATCTTTGGAGGCTGATTAAACTTCCAAACAATGCATAAAGCATTTTTGAGTAAAATCTTTTTATGAAATACTAATAAATATACACTAATATTAAATAAAGTATAATACAAAAACTTGCGTGACATTCAACTTAAACAGACAAAAATACAAACAAAATACTTCAATCCACGCTCACCCAGAAAACATTTAGACATTGGAAAATTAATAAATATGTTTTTTTAATGTATTTATTATTTTATTGCTTAAAAATGAGCAGGCTGAGTGTATATTGATTAATGTATACACGTAAAATATGCTGTACAGTTTAATTAAAGGAAGTTAACGGGTTTCATAAAATTCAATGAAACATCTTTTTTAGAAAGACAGTCTCAATCGAGCTAAAATACTACTTTTTCATTTCTGACGAGCATAGGTGTAATACATATTAAAATATAAATACACACTGTCTATTCTTGTTTTTTTTAAACTATTATTGTAGGTTCAAAATATACTATTAAGAGATAATTCAATATCCTAACTGAGGGTTTATGTGAATAAAAATATAAGGTTTAGGTATATGAATATTTAAAATTTGTATTAAATAAACATACAATAAAAGCTTGATAGAGCTAATTCGACTTGAAGCATACACCCACAATCATCTAGACACCTTGCAATCATGCCTGATTATCCTCGTCGTAGGCATAGAAACGACTAAATGAATGCAGGCATACATTAATATTAAAACAATAGTATGGAAAATTTTCAAAAGCGATAAAATTGAATAAAAATAAAACAGAATAAGTACAAGCCTACATTACTTAAACAATAATATTAAAGTTGTTTAAAAGGCAAGGAATGAAATGCAAGTAAAACAGCAAATGAAGTATAAAATATTAATAAACGTAGCGGGAATGCGTTGGTCGTTGCTGGCCAGGGACTATGACATGACAGACGAGTACTCACTGAGTGCAGATATTACAACCAATGCATTGACTAAGTGTTCGAGCAAATAAACTGACGTTTTTACAATGCCTCTTAAAAAGTTGTTTTGAACGATTTGATTAGTTTACTTATAAAATTGATCAACATCTGCCATTGTTTGTCCTAAACACTATCCTTCCCTCGAGTTGGTTCTTTGTGTGTGACATCCCTCACGTTTTTACTTTTTGTATCTTTTCATAATTTTCATCATTTATACATTTGAATTTTTTTGCAATTTTACTTTCACAATCATCACATTCAAATTTCCATTCATTAATTAGCATTTTCATTATAGTTTACCATCACCATCTCTTGATCACCCCATATTATTATGTTTTTTCCAAAATCTCCACTTAAATGAAACTATTAAAAACTTATGGATTTATCTATTTTAATTATTTTGATAACTTCGATCATCATTAACACCAACACCACAATCTTAACTCTTTTTTCGAGCTTAGAAAACGCATACATAAATATTAATAATCAAAAATTTAATGTGAGCTTCCGCATTGTATCAAAAGTCTTCATTGTTCTGTAAATCAAATAAAAAATATTTAAAATATATTTAATTATAATAAAGATACTCGTTTGAGTTTCACAAATTTTCATGTAATAAACAATTTAAAAAAAGCCACAACAAACTTCAAAAACATTTCTTTTCAGTACCATATTGAGCAATAACATCCAACTGTCATCATTGCATCTTGCATTGATCGGACTTTTTCAAGTTGCTTATTTTATCTTCGTCTGTCTCATCCTTGATGTATTTTTTTATCAAATCATTTTTTCCAAACGTCACTTTGAATATTGCGCATTTATATAAAACATTTAATATACATTTATATGTAGGCGTTTAAAGAAGAAGATTCAACAAAAGCGAAGGGAGGAGTGAGGGAATAGGATATAGGAAATGAAAGACTGAAAAGATACTGTGAGAAGTCAGAAAGCAAGAAGTTGGAAAAATATGATGATGGTTCAGATGGAGCGAAAGTTAGGATGATGTGTGGAAGGATAGTTTGACGGTAAGGAATAATGCAATTGTGCGTTGGAGGTGTGAGAAGGAGGATGAGAAGTGTTTTTGTGGGGAGGAAGAGAATGAGAGGCACGTATTGCTGGAGTGTGGGTTGTATGATGAGTGGAAAGAAGAATGGCTGACAGCCTAAAGAAGGGAGCGTGGAGAACAGGACTACTACTACTACTACTACTACTACTACTACTACTACTACTACTACTACTACTACTACTACTACTACTACTACTACTATTACTACTACTACTACTACTACTACTACTATTACTACTACTACTACTACTACTACTACTACTACTACTACTACTACTACTACTACTACTACTACTACTACTACTACTACTACTACTACTACTACTACTACTACTACTACTACTACTACTACTACTACTACTACTACTACTACTACTACTACTACTACTACTACTACTACTACTACTACTACTACTACTACTACTACAACTACTACTACTACTACTACTACTACTACTACTACTACTACTACTACTACTACTACTACTACTACTACTACTACTACTACTACTACTACTACTACTACTACTACTACTACTACTACTACTACTACTATTACTACTACTACTACTACTACTACTACTACTACTACTACTACTACTACTACTACTACTACTACTACTACTACTACTACTACTACTACTACTACTACTACTACTACTACTACTACTACTACTACTACTACTACTACTACTACTACTACTACTACTACTACTACTACTACTACTACTACTACTACTACTACTACTACTACTACTACTACTACTACTACTACTACTACTACTACTACTATTACTTTTATTTTAATTTTTTATATTTCTATTATATTTCCATTTTTTTAAAGTTCTACTTTAACTATTTTAAATGTTTATAATCAAACTTTCTAGAAACATCAATATAAATAAAATTAATAAGAATAAAATTTTTAGATATCTTATTCAAAATGATGAAAATAAATCATAAGTGTCTTTAATTTTTTCAATCAATATATATAATATATAAATACTATTCATTTGATTGTTATTATAATTTTTATGATTTATTACGTCTGGCATGATGAATGATGTGGGAGCCGTCTAGGGGGCGACAATTGCAAATATAAAGCATCACACACCAATCCAACATAAGGGGTTACAAATGAAAAGACATTCAACACAAAAAGGAAACACTTATTTAAAATGCGTTTCAGCTACTTGGTAGTGGAGTTTTTTAAATTGATGGGTATGTTAGCAGTCTCATCAGGGGGCTGATTAATCAAACTGTTAAGAAAAAAGCTTTTGAATGGTAAATTTTGAGACATGCAGAAGAAAATGAAAAATAAAATTCTTTTTTATTTATTTAAATAGAAGCTTTTTTTCATACTACAAAGAGGTCCTTCAAACAACGTATCGTCACCCAGACCTCACATCCTGCCTTCAACTCCCGCATAGAGACTCGTTTGTAATTCACCTGCATTTGATCGAACCACTCATTAGACTGCATGGTACCCGAGTGCACCGATTGGCACCACAACACGGAGAGAAGATAAGCTAGCAAAATATAAATGTGATTAACAAAATGGTTCATTTATATAGAGCCTATTATTTTCGAAAGTGGGTCACGAAACATTTAACATAAAGTATTGTAAATTAATGCTTAAACCCTCGTTGGTCTGGTATTGATCGGAGTAATTGAAGTGTATTGCAAGTTTGCTTGAAGCAAAGACAAACAAGAGCAAAAAAATAGTTTCTGAAGAAACAAAATACACTGACAATTTCGTGGGATCCAGCTTCCCAAGTAACTTCCCTCTTATACTACTGCAAAACGACCAATGACTTCATACTTCTGTCTTCACATAACTGTGAACCTCAACACACGCTTTCAAACTACCATAAAACCATCACACACAAAAAACACCAATCACATTGACCATACCATCAAACTCTCTCACACACTCATCAGACACTCACAAATACACCGTCATTAATTATGACAAATTCTAATGAGACATTAGTCAGAGACACATGAATGCCTCATTAGCTGCGTCCTCACCACGCACGCGACCCTAAGGAGGTTAACAAGAGAACAATATTAATCGAAACAATGGGGAAAACGTAAAACGTAAACATTTCCCACAACCGGTCGGAAGACAGAAATTAAGAATTATTTTTTACATTTCTGTTCTTGGGACCTATCTTTACTCCAAGAATTTCTGGGTTCTAGGGTGTGTGAGAATCATTACCATGAACGATGGCTATAAATCGTGAATTATAAACCACTCGGCCACCCGTTTATCTGATGAAAATAACAGGGGTTAATAAAATAAATTAAAAAAAAGATGATTGTAGCCTTAGCAACATAAAAGGTAAAATATAAGATTTTTCGAAATATTGACACTACACCGCTGGCACTGCTCATGCAAGAATCGAGCTTCTTGTCAATGTCGAAGCTTTCGATCGATTCTGCTTCATTCAACCAAGTGCCAACAAAACAGAAGCCGAATTAATTATGGAATATATAAAATATTAACGACGTTTAATTTCCAACTGTATAATTTTTAAAAAAAAGTTTTGTGCCTGTATTTTTTTAATTCTTTTAAAGATTTTTTTTCTAGTTTTTCATTGATTTATTTATTTAATCTGAGTTATTATCAGTTTTATAATCACCTATTCTTTTTTATCTATACTATTATTATACTGAAATGCATCATAATAATAGTCCTAAGTATTACTGCATACATATGGGTGTACAATAAGACACAGCTTGTGTAGTTGTTTTGGAAATACATCATTGTTTAGCGCTGTTCACCTGAGTCAAGTTCTAGGAAAACTGACATTGAATGTCGAGATGGTGAAGATGATGGGAGCGAGTAAAGTGTGTGATGATTTTAATGATCAATAAAATGTATGAAAATGACAAAAGCTAAAAATTATAAAGCTTTAAGGATTAGTAAGATTAGTGAATGGATGGCGGAGCGGTTAATGACTAGCGGCTTAAAACCATAAGTTGTGTTTTCGATTCCCTCAAACCCTAGTAGCCTACTTTTATTTAAAAGAAAGGCGTCACCAAGAGAAACTAAAGCTCATGAACAGAGGTTAAAAATATAAATTCTTAATTCTTCCCTTACGACCTGACTGGCTATGGGAACGTTTACGTTTAGGTTAATGATACCCTTGATGAGATTAACCTCACGCACGTTTTCCTCTGAGGAAGTGACTCAATGATATGGGGGGGCTGGTTGCAAAAGCTTCGATTCTCAAAAGGGCTTTATTACTTAGCAATCATAGAGTAATCTACAGTGTTAATTAAAAGCTCTTTTGACACGATATTGCAAATAACAGCATGAATAATAATATTTTAAGATGTGTAAAATACAGAATTAATAAGTAGAACTGGTTTTTCTGCACGCGTAAAATATTACAAGGTCGTTGAGTCGATACTGAACGCTTCACTTGTTTATTCTGCAGGCTTCAATGCATTCAGCACGTTCGAACAACATGTCACAACTTCTGAGCAAACTTTCGATATTCTCCGAGAGCTCCATAAACGTGTCTTCTGAGTGTTTGGAGCTCAAGAATCTAGGAAAAAGTTTTTTTATTTATTTAAAGGGTATGAGCATCATGTTCGAATGATAGTTATTCTTTTTTATTAAAATCTGTTAAAATCTCATAACAATTTATAATTTTTCAAGCAAAGGAGAAAGTAATTCTTTATTGTAGTTTTGAAGCTCTTATAATATTTATTTTCTATTATTGCATTGTTTAGAATCTAAGTTATTTATAGATTTTTAATTTATAGTTATTGAACAAAAGTATTAATATTCCGGGAACGAGGCATCGAAGGCTATTGTTTCGAAAACAATTATCAATGGGGGCTTAATGGTGTCTTGTTTAGAAACCTTATGAAGAGTGGTGATAATAATAACAATAATAATAATTATTATTATTTTGAAGAGTGGTGGATAAGAAATTGAGAATAGATCATCTACACTGTAAATCATCTACTAGATATTTTAATGGATGGGAAATTAAACGAATGAGATAAATGAACCGAACGGTATATAGATTTTAATTAAGTTTATTGTTTAATAGGTATATAAATTAAATAATTTACTTTTGAAATAATTAATGAAGTTACTGATAATCACTTAATCAAGTGAATAAATAGATAAACAGATAAAAGTCTTCAAGATAAAAGTATTCGGATAAAAGTCTTCGGATAAAATGTCTTCAGATAAAAAGTCTTCAAGATAAAAGTCTTCAGGATAAAAAGTCTTCAGGATGAAAAGTCTTCAGAACAAAAAGTCTCCAAGATAAAAAGTCTTCAAGAAGAAATTTTCATTGAAAAAAACTTTTTTATAATTTGATTAATTTTAATTAATGTAAAAATAATTTTTAGAAACAAATTTAATTAATAAAATAAGACTAACTAGTTATTAAAAATACTTTTTAGCTTATGTTGGAAATATCAAATAGATGACATGAAACTTTCAGAGTTTTATGAGAAATGTAATTAGAGCTCCCAGAAGGAAAAGAATAATCGGGAAGATGAAGGTCTTTTCATATAATTTTATTAATTTTAATGAATGTAAATAATTGTTAGAAATATTCAAATGCTATTTCGAGCCTGAACGAAAAAAATATAGGCAACATTAGATAAAAGTATTAAATTTTATTTTTTTAGTTTTAAGAATCACGTATTAATCACGTATTTTTTCTTAAAAATTAATTTATTGCAGATTTTTTTCTTGATGACTTTTTATCCTGAAGGCTTTTTATTCTGAAGAATTTTTATCCTGAAGACTTTTTACCTGAAGACTTTTTACCTGAAGACTTTTTATCATGAAGACTTTTTGTCATGAAGACTTTTTATCATGAAGACTTTTTATCATGAAGACTTTTATCATGAAGACTTTTATCATGAAGACTTTTTATCCTAGAACCGAATAAATAAAATAGTAAAAAGTTGAAAAGTTTCAAAGAATTCACAAATGGAGGCTATTTTGCTTGAAAGGCGGAAGAGAAGAAGAAAATATTTCTAGATAAATAAATCAATGAAGGAGAAAATGAATAATAATAATAATAATAATAATAAAATGAAGTAACTACGTGAGTCAATCGATATATTCTCCACAATGGCTTGGCATAGCACACTATAATAACAAGAGGAAAGAGAGAATTAATACTTTTAAATAATAAAAAATGTATGAAAGTTTCATTAAACTCATAACAAAGGCTTAAAATCTTAATATACATTTATTACGTGTGTTGTTAGCACGCTTCATTTCCATAATTCCGTGATCAGGAAATTATGCATTTATGAATTATCGATCGATCATTTGCTTTAATAGGTTCTAAGAAAAATTCTATCAAGAAAAATGATTTAAAACTAGTTACTTTTTAAGGATCTGTTTCATATTTCCTCCACAAACAAAGGTTTACGTTGAACGCGGTAATTGTAAACATATACGTATTAATGAAACACAGGGAGAGTTTAGAAGAGGGAGGCGTGGGGATGATAATCTTTATATGTTAGGGCGGGTAATTGAAATTGCAAAGGCAAGAGGTGAAAGACTATTGGTAGCGGGCTTAGACTTAGAAAAGGCATATGATAGGGTGAACAGAGGTAAATTGTTTGAAGTGTTAGAGAAAATGGGAATGGGTGGAAGAATTTGAAGGGTGTTGAGGGAGGTGTATGAAAATAACAGAGTGAGATTTGTGTTGGGGGACTTGGAGACAGAATGGGTTACGTGCACAAGTGGAGTTAGACAGGGTTGTCCTTTATCTCCAATCCTCTTCAATTTATACAGTAGGGATGTGGCAGCGGTCCTGGATAACAATCGAGCCGGGGTAGTGATGAAAGTACATAATCAAATGGGAAGGGAGGATAGAAGGAAAGAGTAGAGGTTTGGAGGAATGCTTTATGCTGACGACATCCTAGTGACGGCGGAAAATGAAGATAATATGAAAACAGTGTTAGAGGATGTACTGAAGGTGTTAGAGGAATATGGAATGAAACTGAATGAAGATAAGTCTAAAGTTTTGGAGCTGGTTAGTAATACAGGAATGGAAGGATGTCAAGAATGGGTAATTAGAGGTAGGACCATAAGAAAATGTGACGAGGTAAGGTATTTAAGATTAAAGCTTAAAGGGGGAAAAAAGAGGGGATTTATCAATTTGGTGAAATGATGAAAAACGTTGGAAGCTTAACCGGCATGGTAAAATATGGAGCAAAAAGATCGGGAAGTCGTTTTATCGTGGGCAGGGAGGCATGGAAAAGCTTGATAGTAGGAAAGATAATGTATGGGGTTGCAGCAGTTGGTTGGTCAGCTAAGGAGAGAAAGAAGTTAGAGGTTTTGCAGACTAAGTTTGGAAGAGGGATATGGGGGGTAGAGACCAGTGTAAGAAATGTCGTAGTACATGGTGAAACAGCCTGGAGTACATTCTGGGAAAGAGAGGCTAAGGTCATGACAGACTTTATGATTAGGACATTAGAGGGGAAAGATATAGTAGGAAGAGTAGGTAGAGCATGTGTAGAGGAGATAGGTAAGAAATCTAAATGGTGGAGAGGTGTAGCCAACTTAGGAAAAAAATTGGATGTGGAGGTTATGAGCAGAATGGTACGTGGAGGTAAAGGCGCACGAGCAGGAGTGTTTATGATGGGCGTTTCAGAAAGGGAGGTCGGAGGAATGGGGGAAAGGGAGCTGGTGAAGAGGATCCAACAAAAGGGAAGGGAGGAATGGGGAAATAAGATACAGGAAAGTGAAAGATTGAGAAGATACCGTGAGGAGAAGTCAGAAAGCAGGAAGTTGGAAAAATATGTAGATGGTTCAGATGGAGCGAAAGTTAGGATGATGTGTAGGGGGGATAGCTTGACGGTAAGGAATAATGAAATTGTGCGCTGGAAGTATGAGAAGGAGGATAGGAAGTGTATTTGTAAGGAGGAAGAGAATGAGATGCACGTTTTGCTGGAGTGTGGGTTGTATGAAGAGTGGAGAGAAGAATGGCTGACGGTTTGGAGAAGGGAGCGTGGAAAACAGGACCCGATGGAAGGGGTCCTTGGTTACCAGGAGGAGGATCGGAAGATGGAAGAAGTGGTGCAGAGAAGTGTGGGAGCGATCTGGAGACAGAGGGAGAGGAGAGAAAGGGGGAGATGAAGAAAAAGATTTGAAGTGTCGAGACAAAGGCACTATAAAGACTACTACTACCATAAACAACATCAGCTGAGGGCACTTCTTCTTCATTTTGCAGGCGTAATTTGAAATAGTTTGCCGAAATTTCAATAAAAATTGCCACTTTTTGTAATTTTTAGAGACCAAACATAAGCTGATTCAAAAAAATAAAAAAAAGTGCTATCAGCTGTTGTTGTTTATGTTTACAATTACCAAGTTCAACGTAAACCTTTGTTTGTGGCGGAAATGTAAAACAGATCCCTTTTTAAATATAAAAAACTTATTTCACAAATAATGAAGTTTTAAATAAATATTTTGATTCTTTTAATGGATCATATCCGCCAAAGCGGTGCAGACGGTGATTGGACCACGCTAACTGCCACTCATCCATAGCGTAGAGGAAACATGCTATATATATATATATATATATATATATATATATATATATATATATATATATATATATATATATATATATATATATATATATATATATATATATATATATATAGTTGTGAAATAAACACACAGAACTGAAACTAAATATATAAAGCAATATTCAAAATAACACACAGAACAAAAAACATACAGATTATACATTAACATGGCAATATTCCAAAAAAAGATGCATAGCATACAGCTTACAAACATACAGTATATCTAGGAATATTCCAAAACAACATAAAGAATATACATGAAGTATATATAGCAATATTCCAAAATACATAGTAGTAGTAGTAGTAGTAGTAATAGTAGTGGTAGTAGTAGTAGTAGTAGTAGTGGTAGTAGTGGTAGTAGTAGTAGTATAGACACAGAATATACACAGTTGTGCGAATGTGTTCCAACATTTGCCATTATTGGCCAGCATTGTAAATGTAGGCGGAGCTAGTTAAATTCTGCACCGCTTTGGCGGATATGATCCATTCTAATTTCAATATACTTATACGTACCCAGTGTTTCTGTAACACTCATTTGCGAAAATGTTCGTTTCAAAGAATGAGTTATTTCACATATTTATATAAATAGTAACAATTATAATCTTTTATTTTAAAAATTAATTTTGAATATACATATATTTAAAAAGTTGAAATTGTTTATGTAGTTGAGTGAAAAATCACAATATAATAAATTTTTATACATACATTTATTAAAAGTACTATTGTTTTAATATTTTATACATTTACAAAAAAAGTGATAATTTTACGAAATAATTTATATATATTTTTATTGTAACCTAAAAGACCAACACGCAAAAGCAAATTGACACGACGTATTCTTGCATGAGAAACCATAAGATGAATAAGAAATTCATTTGGAATGCTCCCAAGACTTCTCATTCATACCTCAAAGCATTTCTGAGCCCGCAAGGAATTGCAATGCACCTGTGAAATCAGAACGCATAAATGGATAATTAGATCGATGAGAATAAAAATGGGCATTGCTTGCGTAAAAATGGAAGAATATTTATTCAGTGTTTCTTTTTTCTAGGTTTCTACGGTGAAAAGGAAAAATTTACCATGGGTTAGTTGTCTGACAATTTTGATACAAGATGATTAGCTAGCTCGTTATAATTTATAAAAAGTATAATAAAAATAAAATATTTTTTATTCAATGTCCCTGAAGCTTCTTGATAAATAAACTTAACTGATTGAAAACAATAATTCATTGAAGAAGCCAGTACAATAAATTCTCAGTCTTAAAGCTAACAAAATCATTAGTTTGTCTTATTTTATCATTCAGAACCCGGTTAAAAAGATGATACTGAAAGATAAGCGACTATAGAACATGTTAGTTTTACATTGTTCTCACACGACACATGTTTTTTCTTTTATTTTTTTTATCTCTGAATACATGTAATTACGAAATTTTCTATAAACTGATAAATTTGATAGCTAGTATTTAGAATTTTTTTAGAACTGTAAAAAATTGGTTGATCTTGAGGTGTTTAAGAAAATGTCAAAATGTATTAGAAAAGTTGAAAGCATTTACTTGAGTTAATTTTGTCTCATAGATTCGAGTAAAAACTATTCTTATAACTATTAAGATTGATTTTGGAGATCATTAATTAATCTAAAATTAATCTAAAACCTAAATGATGATGCAAGCAACTCGAGGCTGATTCTCAAATGCAGTCGTGGTTTCGACCAGCATATCATCGTTACATTATTGTTAATGCCTAATTAAATCACTAAGTGAAGTGTTTATTTTGCATCTTGTAAAAATGAAGCATTGAATCTCCACGTGAATGAATCATTATCGATAAAACAAATGTAAAAATAGAAGCATACAAATATTAATATTAAAATAAAAATACTTATGAGTCTATGAAATTAAAATACGAAATTCATAATAGGAATAAAATCCTTAATAATAGGACAATCATTATTAATAACCAAAACTACTATAGGCTATAATTTGGTACTTATATAGTCAATAGCAATAACAAAAGAGTAACAATATCTATAACATTTCATTGTGCTTCGTGAGTGAGTTCCCACGAATTTTCTACATCGTTATCTACACGTTATAACATAAACAAAATTAATATTAAAAGAAAAATATAATCGCTAAAATGAAAAATATTATTTCTGATTATTCCTTTGGGTAGTGAACAATGCAATGTCTACAATATCGTTGATAAGTAGATCTATTTTCCTATTTTCGTCATTTTTATTAATAATGAAACTTTTATCACTTTTATAATAACTTCTACCTTTCCTACTTGAAAAAATAATATTTTTTAGATTCTTCATTTCATGTCATGACAAGCTCCACTGCGACACATGCTGACTAGTTTGGAAAAATACAAGCGAGCAGCCAAATGATAACTCTTACAGGGTTTCTTCGGGGTAAGAGTTGAATGAAGCATGTACAATCAACGTGAAGACTTCTGGATTTAGAAGTTCCCATGGACCGAAAGCAATGATCACATGGGATACTTCCATGTATCGTTACCTTTCGTTTTTAATGGCTGTTGGTAGATATATGGAAAAAAGTTTTAATTATTTCAAGATATTTTTTCATGAGAACTACTTTGACCACTACAACTGAAGTTTCCGACAACACCCGTCTTAGGAAGATACTTAATTTCTGCTCGTAAAAATATTTGAAGAATTAGGAAATAAAAAGCTGGCCGTTTGTTGAACAAAATTAATTAAAGAAAATGGCAATGAATAGATCAAAAATTCACAAGCATCCCATACGACAAGAAACCTGAAAATATTTACAAAAAAAAAGAGCAGCCTGAAAACACTTGGCGCCAACACCTGGATTTGAATAGAAACAGATAGGAAAACGTTAAAGTAGCTGGAGAGACTCATTAATAAGACAGACGCGAGGTGAAGCTGGTAGGACGCCTATTGCCCAGGTGGAACAACTGACGAAGATGAAGAGTATGCTGTCATGAGTTATGTGATGTTTTAGCGTTCAATTTTGTAGGTAAAAAGAGTTGGAAAGTTTTTAGATAATTCCATAATTGTGAGAGAAATACATATTTAAGCACATGTATGTTTAATATGGCTCCTAATTTGGTTGCGTCATATAAATAAATTAATTTGAGACAGTTTAAAATGTAAAATGAGATTAGCTCAAAAAAGTTAAGTTTTATCTATTTATTAAACCGTTTAATATTAATAATTTTAAACAATATATTTTGTTCATTAAAAAACTTTTATGCGTCAAACAATTTGAAATAATTTGAAAACACGTTTAATAAAGTCATAACTTGAGACCCATATCATATTCATCAATTCAAATCCTCCTAGTTTATTTAGAGACTTTCTCATTCTTTTCATCTATTCATTCCTGTCATCAAACTTCTCATAGCATTTTTCGAAACACTTCACTAGTCAAAATACTGCCTACACAACTTAGCCTTGAAGCTCAGCACTAGTAAGTCTTCACAAATCATTCCAGCTTCAAATAACCCTCATTCACTGAAAAGTGATCACCCTCGATATTAGTTTTGTGCGGGTTGATGATTCACACTCATCTTTCTCAGTATCATTTGCATGCTACGTTTCCATTATTTCAAATTAATTATTCTTTCTATTATTTTAATTTGCATTGTGACCCAAGCGTGCATTCACACACTGATCTTTATGATCGGTTACAAATAAAACTATTCTAGAAAAACAATTAGAATGAAAAATAGATTGCGAGTCGTGGTTTTTTCGAGCTTATGTATCTTTAAATTAACAAACAAAATGAAAGCAATTTTAAATGAAGTTTTTTTATTGTTTTCTAATACATTCTATTTCCATTTCGAAAAAGCGATGCCTCTTGATGGCTTTCGATGAAGTCATTTATTTTTTGGCTTCTTTATAGTCTGTTTCCCTCTTCCTTCATTTATAATGCTTTTCCTGGCTTAAAACAATATTTGTTTCTTTTTATGTCTGTTTCTTATTCCTAATTTTTACGCATTTTGGCTTTGAAGAAGCTGTTTACATGTAAAAGAATACGTTTTAAACTTTTTTGGCTTCTATTTAAGAAAATTAAAGACCGATTTTTGTCTTTTTTTCAAGGCTGTTTAATTTCTTTTGATTTTGTTTTTCAGATTGCGTTTAGCAAAGATCTCGATTGATTATTACCTCGAGTTCATCGCCTTCAAATAATTTTTTGCACCTCTGTGTTTGATCATTAAAGTCATCAGTTTTGAAACGCCCAAAAAAAATTCAGTTTTTTACGTCTTTTTAATTCGAAAAAAGCAATATATAATGATTTTTTGTATTTGAAAGATCAAAATGATTTTCCAAAATTACGTGAATATAAAATGCGTTTAAACTTAGTCAACTAACTTTTATAAATTTTGTCATCCCACAAATGCATTGCCATCTAACCTTTACATATAACATTTCACCTAGTTTTACATGAAGAAGATGATGGTCACATGCAGTATTTGATTAGCTTCCTTTCAAAGAACAGAAAATACTTTCAAAGACTGAGTATGTGATGGAACTGATGTATGAAAGAGATAACTGAGAAGCTACCTTTGAACAATAATTATAAATTAAAAAGTAATAAAAATGAGTTAATATTAAAATACTTTAAAACTATAATAAGAAAGTAAAGATTATTGAAGCTATGATAGAAGCAATGTTATTGGATTGAGAGAAGATGCCAAAGATGAGTGTGGTGGTGATAGTGATGATACTGCGTTTGATTAAGTTTTTTTTCTATGGATTGTTGTTGTCTACTCTTGTAGTCTTGAGCCAGGGAGATTCTGGAGGTGGGTGGGTGGTGTTGATAGTGATGCTTTTGTTTGTGATGATAATGTTAAAATTGGTAGAGAAGTTTTATACAATGGGAATTTTTAGAGGGAGTTGTATAAAAAAGGTATTGAAAATAGGGCAGGTATGGGAAGTTTAATAGAGACAACCAAATTTTACGCATGTATGTTACTGGAAATATGTTTAATGTTTAACTTATTTGCACATTAGTTTTAAACATCCAAATTAAAAATTTTGAACTTTGAAAAGTTAATTAAATGATGTAAAACATACTTATAATAAATCATTTATATAAATCCACTTCTCAACAGCAGAGGGGAACCGGCCTCCCTTTTTCAAGTTGCCTCCGCTGCTCTACATCCAACAGAACGCCCAAATAGGTGGGTTTGATATTTAAATGAAAAAGTCAATAAATAGAAAATATCTTTTTACGTCGTTTGAATATAGTCGATTGGTTAGAAAAGCAGTGTTAATTTAAATGGTTCAAAAATGAAAAGCTAACTAAAAAAACAATTTTTTAAATAATATTTTAAGACTCAAATTTTACCACTACACACTTAAAAACCATCCAGCTTTGCAACTGTATCTTTATTGTACCATTATTTGTCACCAAAATCTTCAATTACACTACTATCTCAACACCCCAATCATCCTAAACCACAGGAGACCAAATCTTTACTCTACAAGCAGATGACTACGATGATTTCTCTCTTTCATTCAGCGTGAAAACCGAGAACAGCAGCAACAACCTCTTTACTGTGACGCCAGCAGGACCAAAAAGTGCAGTAGTTTCACTCGCCAGCAAGGTCACTCAAGGCCAGCAATATAGAGCAGTCTTCGCTGTTTCGGACAGCGTCAATTTTCCTGTGAGTTTCTTTTTGTTGGTAGAACCAGGTCTTTTAATGGAAAAATTTTTCATCATGTTCGTTTATTTTCTCATGTTGTTGTCAAATATTTATTTAATCTCACTGCTTTTGTTTTTTATATTATTGTTTCTGTTTATAGTCTTTTTATTGGTTTAATGTTTATTTTTCTAGTTATTTGTGGATCCATTCTCATAATGCATATCGAGTACATTAACGTTTGTGAGGCAATTGCTAAGCACTGGTGTCATTCATTGCGTCATCCTCAAAGTCTTTCTACCTTCTTGTCTTTGTCTTGCCATTGTCTTTCTGTCTTTATTGCATGATCATTGAGAAGTTAATAAATAGAACCCTTGTAAAGTTGCAATCACTGTTGACAATGAAAAGAAGAACATGAACTAGATTTTTAGTTTCTCTGATATATATTTTTAAATCATTAGTATAGTTTCAATGTCTTAACACACCTTCAAATTAACGCTAAAGCTGTTTATAAGAAAGAATCAAAAAAAATTTGTTTAGTAATGTAGATAATAAATAATTGAAGCTTTGTAGTGAACTTTTTTGAATTGAGTAAATGAAATTGGCTAATGAGTCAAAGCATCTGCGAGGCTTCGAAGTTTCTCCACAAGCATTGACACTCAGTTATCTTTGCAGTTTTTTTGTTTTTTGAATATTTTCTATTTTTTTGTATTTTTTTGTCGTATTATTTTTCATTCTATTGTCAGCATTAACATTATTCAAACATCTTCACCAGCAGGTTTTTTTTATCATCATTATCATCATCTGAATTATTTTTACCCCTAACTTTAAACTTTCTAATTCCCACCCACATCTTATAGATAGAACAGGCTTGCTTGGTGATTGTATTATCTTCAACAAACAGCTCTCCAACAATCTCCAACTTGCCCACCACCATAAACATCTCTGAGGTGGGTGTTTAGACCCTCCATTAAATATTAATAATATTAATTTTTCCTTTATTGATATTATTCTAAAAATCATCTGATCAATTTATAAATAATGTAATTATTTTGAAAATAGGATCAAATGGTTGAGAAGTGACCCTTATAATATATTCACAGTCGACAGAGTTAGGCGTGGAGGTATTTAAGGTCGTGGCTTCTGATCCGTCAAGTATGCTGACCTTTCAGTTCGAGGTAATCACAAGTAGCGGGTAGTAGATTGACACAACACATGTAATATATTATTTAATGCATTTTTTATATATTTAATTATTTTTTTTTCTTACTTTTTCAGCCACCGTCTTCTCTGTTCAGCGTAGACTCCTTCACGGGTGTGGTACGCTTAACAGAAAGACTAAATTATCACGTGCAACAAAGCTACACACTCAAAGTTGTCGCTACTGTAAGCTTAATGACCTTTATTAAAAATTTCTTTTTTCGCACGCTATAAAAGATTCAATGGCTTATTATGACCCTATTCAATATAATATAAATCAAACTTTTTCCCAAGCAGAACCGGAGAGGAGCATCATCTTCCAAGGATTTGAACATCCAAGTCATCAGTGACAGCAACGTCCCTCCTTACTTTCTCACGTCTTCTTCTACAGTCTCTCTTCTTGAAAACGCCACTTTAGTTAGTATTTTTGAACAGAAAAAATAGCATGAGAAATGAATTAACTTTGACAAACTCAATCGTTTTTTTTGGTTTTCAAACGATGTTAGAAACTTTCATCATACTTTCAATATTACTTGTCAGATTAAATGAATCCTGATTTATAAAACGATTATAAAACAATTATTTCACTGCAGGGAGCGACGATAGTAAAATTAGAAGCATTTGATGCATTGACTGGTCGGACTTTTGGAGTGGTTTACAAGGTCTTATCAGGTGATTTAATGGTCACATTAAAGAATAAATGGTGTTTTTTAAAATAGGATAATGAATGAAAAAGGAATTGATAAATGGATGAATTTTCAAATGAAGAAATGCAAGGATGTTGCAAAATATTTTGCAAGTTTAATTTTGCAGTTTTTAATCAATCAATCAATCAATCAATCAATCAATCAATCAATCAATCACTAATAATTTATATAGCGCCCTTTACTAAGCGAACAAAAGCGCTCAGCCATCACGTCCCAAACAAGTACGTCTTCAGGCCTCGACGGAAAGATATGAGTGACTTAGTTGAAGTTAAAGAAGAAGGTAAAGAATTCCATAAACGAGGACCACAGTAAGAAAAAGAAAGTTTAGCAAAAGAGTGTTTAACTGGAAAACGAAAAGAACGATTAAAGGTACATGATCTTAGACCAGATTTAGGGGGTTTTTTAATTAGATTTTTAAGGTAAATTGGAGCATTACAGTTATGAATTTTAAACATATTTAAACATATTTTAAAAGTCACTCTAGATCTCAAAGGTAACCAATGTAACAAACGAAGATAAGGAGAAATGTGAGAAAACTTAGGAGCACGAGCAACAAGACGAGCAGCACAATTAAAGGTTTTATTTAGAGGAGCTAAAGTAGTATCAGGGAGACCATAGTAAAGAGAGTTGCAATAATCAATCCTGGAGAGAACTAGAGAAGATACAAGAAGTTGCAAGGTAGGATCATCGAGAAAAGGAAGAAGCTGTTTAATACGACGAATGTGGAAGTAGCAAGATTTAGAGACAGATAGAATTTGAGGAGCTAAAGACAAGTTAGAATCAAAAATAAAACCAAGGCTACGAATGGAAGAGGAAGGGTTTAGAGAGAGTGAAGAGGGGGGAGGCAAAACTAAAGAAGGAAGAGATAGTGAAGACTTTGATTTTTTATTGAAATATATGAGTTCAAATTTGTCCGGATTAAGTTTGAGAAACATAGAAGAAGCCCAAGAGATTATAGTGAATGAATAATTTCATTTTTAATTTGTTCATTATAATGACAGAGACTAAAATATTCACGAATGGTTTATGTATTTTTTGATGTATTTTTTACAAAATCACGGTTCATCTAAAAAACTATTTAATAAAAACATCAACGCCTATCGAAACAAACAAATACAGTGACTGAGAATAAAATTAGTTTCACAAATGAAAAAAAAAAATTTCCAATGTTTTTTTTTATTTAATGTAAACTCACCGACCAAACTGATTTGTTGTTGGCATTTCTGACTTTTTGTTGGTAAAAACCGTTTTCTTCATTACTGTAATTATCTGAACATAAATATAATTCGTTTCAAACACACTGAACAGACCCACTTGGCCTGGTGAAGGTTGACAGAAGCACAGGTTTGGTGACTCTAGAGAGACGAGTCGACTGTTCAGAAAAGATTCTCAACGCTGTTAATTGTAGCTATAGTGTAGTTGTAGAGGTGAGTTCTAGTGTAGAAGCACTTGTCTATAAAGTTTCTAGAATCATATTTGAGATCACTTTTTAATGAAATATAATATATTGTACAAATAAAATTTTATTTTTATAATTTAAAAACAATTTTTAAGAATATTAAACACAAAGAAATCCGCAAAAATAAAAAAATAACTTTCTTCACAAGGCATGCTCTGCACGGACCAAACCCTTGGGTAGCAACTGTAGTGTCACACTGATAAGCATAGGAATTATCGACTTTGACAACAATCATTTCTATTTGACGTCAGTATCATACGACTGTTACGTCATTGATCTCATTGATGACATATTAACACAATGTAAACCAGAAATAGAATTCACGAAAGATGGTGATTTGGTTGGTTTTTTAATATTATATTTCCGCTAACATATCAATATTTTTTTTAACTTGTTTTTTTGCTTTATTCATAGTTTCATTGTTTCAGTGTGTATCAAAACGTCCAGCTTCATCCAAACTAATTCATTTTCAAACCATCTTCATTATTATGTTGTTTAAATCCAGAAAAAAGATTTTAAAAACTCTTTGAAACTAATAAACACTGACGTGTCATTTGACTGGACAAGAGTCTTTGCCATCGAGTTTTCAAGCTCTTATCAGCTTGTCGTCAAAGATAGATCACTGCTACAGGCTTTGAATGTGAAGGATGTTACAATGAAGGTGGGCTGATTTCTATGGTTTAAGTCTGTGTATTTTGAGAATCTTTATAACTTTGATTAAATAAGCAATGATTTTTTAATGTTTTGAAATTCTAAATTTTTATGTTTATTTAACCTTTTTCTCCATTAGATACAATTGGAATCTTCTAGTGCAGCAGTGGGAACAGCAGCAAGCGTCAAACCTACAACTGCCACTTTAAAGATACATCTAATGAACATCAAAAATACAAATTCATACAACAACATCACTGTGTCATTTGAACAAGAACTGTATATAGTTGAGTTGAATGTGGACAATTTCGACTGGAGGCAACCCTTGGCGACCCCACAGGTGCCACTCTAACAGTCGTTATTTACCATTTGATTTGAATAATTTTTCTTGAATATTCATTATTTCAACACCATTAAATCCTGGTTGAATAAAATAGTTGAGTTCATACAAAATGTTAATTATTTTTTTTTAGTTGAAAAACGTTACTTATATTCTTGGAAAAGTTTCTTACACTCTGATGGGACCCCAGAAAAGCCTGTGAGCTTGCTTATATTGAATCCAATTTCTTTTTTAGCATACCTAATTAAACTTGTCGATCATCCTTCACAAACCCTCCACCAGCTTCACACTCGACTCTAGCACGGGTCAATTGTACGCGTCACAAGAGCTCCATGACGTCATCAAATCGTCACAAGGGCCTATTTCATCCTCTGTCACCACAGCCATTGTAGCCTCAGCTACTTCTACTACTTCTTTTTCGCCGACTGCTTCCATCTTCACTTTTGTTCTCGTCAAACTTACATCTAGAAAAATCAAATTCTGTGATATTGAAGGTAATGGTGGTGCTGACAACAACATAATCCACAGCAATGGTTTTGTCGTTTCCAGACTTGAGACTTTGAATTTGAGACAAGGACAAGCAATCCTGGATCTTGGTGGACTCAATTCATCGGGCAGTGTTATTCGAAGCGTTATTCACGTGAGAAGAAATGATCAAGCAATCGAATGCAGCATCAGAAGTGTCAGCTACTTCAGTCAATCGTGGCAACTGCTGAGCAACCTTAGTAGGTCACACTTCAGCGTTGAAAACTGTTCTTCGATCCGACTGGCTAATTACCTTGAAGGGGATTTCAAAGAAGTCAACTACATCATATTTTCGGTTGTTTTCACTGAAGTCATTTCCAAGCAAGAAGACGCAGTGAATGTGTTGTTGTTGTTGCTGCCAGCATCGTCATCACCACCATCTACGTCATCGTTATCAGGGTCACTCACCATTGCTGTAGCTGTAATCAGCGTTTTGTTTGTCCTACTGCTCGTAGCTGGCTGTCTGCTCCTCATTTGCTGCTTTTGCCGCAGGTGGGTGAAGGGGATGGTTGAACGTGTCTGGTTAGAAGTGGATGCATTTAAAAACTGAAGATGCGTATAAGTGATGTGACCGATGGGTTTATTCATAGATGTGTAGATATTCCATACTCTGTGCACTTTCTCCCAGATACATCACTTTTAACTAACCTTTCTTAATTTGAAAAACATCTAAACAGAGACAAAGAGGTCAGTTACGCCAGCAAGTACGAAAACGCACGCAAGCACTGTGAGTTTCATTATGTTCTTATCTATTAGTTTTATTTTGTTCAATATATTCTTTAGTGTTTTTACTTTCTAGTATTTGGTACCAAAAAGCTATTTGGGCTAATCCTTTTTAGATGATTCAATTCAATTATCATTTTTTGAAATTGCATTAGATAGAAAGTATATGAGTCCCAAATGCTTTGATCCATTATTTAAAAAATTGATAATTTGAAAATATTAAATGTTATCATATTTTTAATTGCAAAAACTGCCAATTTAAATTACATACTAACAAATTAGCAATTGAATTATAATAAATCAATCTATGTCGCAAGCCCGCTTAAACACTATGGACATCGTAAGAGTCTCGCATGGAACCCTTCCTTCCATGGAAACATATACCAAAAAGAACCATGTTGCCAACAATGGCAATCAAAGTTATAACCAGAGTAAAAACCATTTTTACAACGTCAATAACAACAGCAATTACAACGGCAGTAATAAAACTAACAATTACAACAACTCCTCAAGCAATGCAGCCCACAAAATCGACTTATCGACCGTCAGCGACAGGCAAGATAATTTGAAAAATAACGATAAAAGCAATTATATGAACGACACAGTCCATACGTCTACGCAGAATTCTGTAATGAATGAAAATACTTCTGATAAAAACCATACTTCAATTGTAAACAGCTCAATTGCTAGTCAAGGCAGCTCAAACGATGTAACTACATCTAGCAGCACTGCTTCAACTGACGTCATAACTTCAATGCCTGTTTCCAATTGCGAGAATGGAATGGTGGGAAAGGGAGGTGCGGACAGTGGTCAAACGGTGAACACCAGTATTTATAGTAGCAGTAGCAGCAGTACAAGGAGCAGTACTTCGAATAATACTTACTATGTCAGCCATGAAAACCATAGTAAGAGTTATGATAATAACGATGATGATAATACAAATAACAATAACAATAATGATATTATGAATAAAAATAATGATGAAAAATTTGATGGTAACTTCAATGTTAATAAAGCTGATGAAGATGATGCCCATGATAATGAGGGTTTTGATAATGATGCCCATGATAATGAAGGTTTTGATAATGATGCCCATGATAATGAAGGTTTTGATAATGATGTTAATAATTATCAAAAGGGTTTGAGGGTTAGAAATGACAATAAAACTATCAACAGTCAGTATAATAATACAAATGATGAGAACATTGAAAGTGGAAACAATAGTGCTGATAATGATGACTTGAAAAACAATAAAAATATTCTTAATGACGTTGAAAAAGAAATATTCGTGTGATGACAAACTTGGAAATATTAGCGAATTTTTAAGTTTTCAGTTATGAAAATTTTTTGTTTTCAGTATTAGCTACTAGTCGTATTTATAATCACAACTTTTGGGGTTTCTTGAAAATTTCACCTAAAAATGTTATCAAATTTTTTAAAATCCTATTTTTGCCTTTGTATTTAAGTTCTTACGCAAAAGTTTAACTAGAGCTTAATATTGATTTTCATGGTTTGTTTCTTTTTTCAGTAACTTTACATTTTTAAATTTTGGTTTAAAGTTAATAATTTTCATTTTTATTATTTTTCATTTTCAACTTAATTTTTGTTTGCTTTTATTTCATCTTCAGATTCAAACGGAGACGTAAACACCGAAAATAAAATAAACCATGAAAAACAAAATCACGGAACCACAAATAATAATAATAATAATATTAATAAAAGTATTATTAATAATTCGAATATTTTTTTAAAAAATGGCGTTAATAAAAGAAAAAATATTAACATTAATAATAATAATAACATAGAGAATTTATGCTACGAATCCGACACTTCCTCAAAGACAGACTCGTCCACCAAAGTTCTTTTTATAAAAAAACATGATACAAATAAAATTAATAATTTTAATTTAAATAGCGAAAAAATTGAGACGTTTGAAAATAATAAAAATTATATTCTAAATAAGTCTAGTACATCTTACGATTCAACATACGACAGCATACATTTTGTTAACCTCAAAAACAAGCATAATAATAAAAATAATACTCCTCATCATCATCATCATCATCATCATCATCATGAGACTAAAAATAATACAAGCAGCTCGACTAAAAACTCAAATTGCAAGAGCAACGATGAAGACGAAAAGAACGTCTTCCATTACAGCAAACACCCGGCTGTGTTGAAGCCACGAAGAAAACATCCCATGAACGACGTTAACAAAAACAAATGCATTGACAATAGTCTCAGTAACGACAGCTGCAAAGAAGATGATAATCCTAATTTTATTACAAATATTAGTAATAAATTTGAAAAAAATAGAGATAATACTGTAATTAATAGTAATGAAAACAATTTAGAAAATGCTAAAGATCCCAATTTATGTTCAACTCCTGCTCTGAGCCACGCCAGTTGTGTTTCATTAAACGTCAACAACCTTATGAGCGGGGTGTACAACAAAAACAAACAAACAGATAATAATAATAGTAATAATAACGACAACAAAGAAAAAGAGAAGAACAGAAACAACAAAGAGAATAGCAATTCCAACATCCACAACAACAACAACACCTGTCAATCAGCTGCTTCTTTCTACCAATCTGACTCAGCCATCGGCTCATTGGGTGGTCTTTTTGAGAGGGAAGGCACAACTAGGAACAACCACCCTAGAAGCAACAACAATGGTAACAGTTACAACAGCAGCAGCAGCAAAGATGCTTTCTCCGTGAAATCTTTCAGAATAATTGAAGAAAGTGACTTTGATGAAATTTGTAGTTACGTTGAAGGAAATAAAAAGAGTATGGCTGGAGGAAGTTCTGCTGTTGGTTGTAGTAATGACAAAGATAAGTGGAATGGTTACAGAAATTGTGAAGTAGTGAGCAATGGTGAAAAAGTTGAAGACAACAGAAGTGAAAAAGCGGGAGGTTTGAAAAGTATTTTAAATAAAAGTAGTGAAAAAAGAAATATTATGAGCATCGATAACAGAAAAAACAGCATTGGAATTAACAGCCATGAAAATAATAACAAAAAAGGACATGGTGTGAGCAGGGATTTGGCTATTGTTGGTGGAAGTGGTTTAACTGAACAAAACAACATAAGGAAACAAAAAGTTGTTTACAATAAATACAACGACCAAATCAACAATCCACATGACATTCAGTCAAATCAAGTCATTTATAGTGTGGTTGTAAAGAATAAAAACTCACCTAGCAGCCCCCAAAAACCAATCCAAGTCTACTATCCTGACATCCTTAGCCTTTCCACCAATCAAAAGGGGTCTTATAACAATAATAATATTCATGAGAAAGACTATGATGATAATGACGAAGGTGGTGACCCTGTTCATGAGGGATACAACTGCATATTCAATGGTTCTTCCTCCAATACAAACAGCAACCTCACAAGCCATTCTCATGACAACCTAAACAAGAAACATCTCAACAATACCATTCTTTTTTCTAGCAACGGCATAATCAAAGACAACAACACCCTACTTGAACACGCCAACATTAATAATAGAAAAACTTTTTCTAGTAGCGACCTTACTAACCACAACCGCCTAAACAACACTCAAAAAATCAGTCACCCTTTTGAGAATGATATTCAACCTGATTCTTTCTACATCTGAATACATTTCAACACAGAATCCACGGCGGAAAGTGAAGGGGGTTTGAAATCATGTAACAACACAACATATATAAAAGATCTCAGTTTCTCTCTCACCTTCTTAACTAAAAATAAAGTATTTTTCATAATTTTTCATAATATAATGCATTGAAAGTCTTTTACATTTTATCGCCAGCATTTCTTACCTTGTTATGGGGAGTAATTGGAAGAATGGCTTGGTGATTTTCCAAAATAGGAAATTTCAATGAAACAACCTGAAAATACCGAAAGGTTTTGTAAGATTCAACTTATGAAGCTTTGAACACGTGTTGTGTTGATAGTCAAGCGAGCATAGATATCATTTGAGTTTTCGCTATATCCATACTTTCCAACCTCATTGTGATGATTTCATACGCTTTTTGTAGATTTGTATTTTGAAAATTATTTTATTGACATTTTGTGTGAAATACCCATTGAATAAATCCATTAAGTCCAGCTTACAAGTCTTTCCAATTCTCTTCTGTACACACAAACTAGATGAAATATGTTACCTTATCACCCTCAAAAACAAACCAAGTTGTACGTTATAACGTCGTTACATTAATTAAATAAATTAGCTGCTATGATGAATTATAAATCTGTCATTTTTACACATTATTCATCGTTATCGTATTTCTATTCAATGCGTGTCGCCTTTTAGGTTTTGAAAATAAAAACATTGTTTGATATATTTTAATACATAAATCTACTTCAATAAATAAAAAGATTAAATTAAAATTCCAAGCGCTAAAAAATATTTACGCCTAATATTGGTTAAATATGTACAAAGTACATACAAACATTCAGTGCAAGTAGGACTTCTGATATAGAGAAAAATATTCTTCAACGCTCTAACATTCCTAACAAGTTATTATTCGTATCAAAAGAAAGTTTTCCAAAAAATATTCGTGACTTTTTCATCAAAGTTTTTGCAACTTTAGTGGCAAGACATTCGTGCCATCATTGCCGCACCAATCCATGCCGAAAAATATAGGTGAATATTTAAATATTTAGCAAAAATGAACTTTCCTAACAACTAGATCCTTAAACCACACTCTTTGAGTCCACATAAACTAGACCTTCGACTTCGAGTGTCTCTTGATGGAGCTTTTACGGTTGTTCAAATCACCGTCTTCCAGGCAAACACTGCCTCTCTCGGCGCTGTTAGTCGATTCCTCTGGCGTCTTGGAAGCCTCAACCTCCGCTGTGACGGTCTCAGATGTGGTGACGTTTCGCTTGTGTTTGTTGTGGAATGTCTGGAGCGAGAAGCGACGATGCGTCTCTTTTTTTCCGCCTTTTTTCCTCGAAATGTGCGGGTTGTCGAGTCGAAGACTCTTGGTCTTGAAGATTTGCAGCTGTGTGTACACCCGTTTCAACTCAGTCTGTGGTAGTCAGAAATAAAACTTTAGTTTAAATATAAAAGAAAAAATAATTAAACACGAAAAGCCTTAAATGAAAATTCAACTAATTATTTTATTGAAACTAAAAATCACCCGTATATCATCAGCACTCATGTCTTCAATCCTCATTTCATTAACGTCGACTTCCCCATTGTTGGTGGAGTTCATCTTGACGGCTTCCTGATTCTCGGGGCCTTCGGATGTCGAAAAGCCTCTTACTCTGAATGAACTTGTATCTATGTTTTTGCTGACGTACCACAGCTGGTTGGAGAGATCATATAAAATGCATTAAAATAAGTAGAAAATAATGAATAAATAAACTAGATTAAAATTAATTTAGTTCTTTTAGTATACAATACAATAAAAAAGATAAATGCGATACAAGAATTTTTAATAAAGTTAAGTGTAGTTTATTAAAAAACGGATATTACAGGTGGATGTTAAGAGACCCTACTCTTGATATGAAAATGCGAATAAAAAAACGGATTTAGTCTAATTAAAGTTTTCATTATATAAATACAAAATTTGATTTCAGCAAAAACAGGTTTAACAATAAACGACGAAATCACTAGAGACCTTTGGAGCAAGCACAGCACAGAGAAGTGGTGTGGTGGTAAGCTGAGCTCTTATGAAGAATATCACGAACAAGTAGTCTGAGTGCACATGCAGCCATAACAAGTACCTATGTGGGTACTCAGTTAACCATCTTTGTAGGATCCACGTTCAATATAATAATAAAAGATTATGTTTTACAAATCTATAAAAGAATAAAAAAGTATGTTTTTTTGATTATGGATTCACCTAATTATGGAAAAGATGAATGAAACGAGAAGTTCATTTGCGATGACCAGTGTGATGAATGAGACTTCATGCTGAATGCAAGGAGCAGTTCTTGCTCTGTAGCACAACCTCAAGCCCCATACCAGGAACAATGCTTCCACTGAATGGATTAAAGTTTTTGTGAAAAATCAATACTCAAAAACATAATAAATTCAGAAAAAATCTAGCCTTAAGATTTTGAAATTGTTTTTTATATAAATTGTTTCAAGTTAGAGAACTAATTCTTTCGTCACTCACCAGTTTCAATCACGATGTCCCACCAGGCAAACCTGCATATCATAAACATCGACTCTCCCACTCTGTTCCAGTGCAGTAAAAACCACTCGTAGTGACTGTTGTGGCCACAACCTTTTAGCTTCATATCGTAATCTAGCTTGTCATCAGAGTCACCGTTGTAACTACCACGATTATTGTTTCTTGAGTAATGGTTCCAGTTGTTGTTGAAGTCACCACTGAGGTTTTTGGAGTTTGGGTAAACCGTCTCAGAGTCGATAGTAACAGCTGTCCACGCTGCCATGTAACCCACCACAAGGACCACCATCACCAGAAGTCCTCTCAAGAGATCCTTGTCTCTTACTTGAGCTCTGTGAGCCTTCCTGCTCTGAAACTCAGCCAGTATTCTTTGTGGTTTAGGGTTTTGTAGTCATGTTGAAGTTTGGTATTTTTTTTATCTTAAAATTTAACAATTATTTTTTTTATTTCGTTTTTTTAAAGTTCTTTATTCAAACTTTTTTCTATATTCTTTTATAAAAGTCTTTTACTCACTTGTAGACTTTCAGAATCAGGGAGCCATACACTAGCACGAAGCCCATCTCCCTGAACCATGGCATCAGAACGCACAAGTTTGTTGTCGCTTCGAAATACCGCAGTACCACCTGGTATATGTGGTTTTTAAAATATGCGTATGTGTATTGAGATATTTAAGCACAAAAATTTCAAAGTACCATAAAATACCAATGTATTTGCACATTTTTTATGCTTTTTTTTCAAATGTACGAAAATGGATTATTTTTCTACTACTTCTAAAAAATTCTAAATTGATAAATATTTAAGTTCTTTGCTCATTAGTGTTTTTTTTCTTAGTCAAATTGAATTATTCATAATATTTTAAAATTCACTTACGAGTATTATTATTGTTCGCTTAATTACCACCATAAACTTCTTGTTTTTAAAATGTTTGTCCGAATCAAAAGCCCAAAAAAAGATACTTTTTCGATAAATGATGGTGTCTGAACATTATGGGTCTCCGAACATGCGAGTGTTTTACGGTATAGGTTTTTAAACTTTTTTCTATTTGATTTTAAATTTTTTTAAAAATATAGCCTATTTTATAAAATAACATATTAGTTAGAGTATTAATAGTTTTCTATTTTTATCCATTTTAAATATTCAAGTTTTATTTAATATTTTATTATTTAATATTATAATTGTTTTTAAAATGAGTTTTTTTTTTGTTTTTATAAATATTTTTTCAGTTTTTTTCAATGTTGGAGCAACCACTAAAGCCACTTTTTTATGATGAGCCTTTATTTCATTTAAAAACCGAAATTAATTGTTTTTTTAAATGAATTACAAATGAGAAATAAACAAAATTTAAATTAATATATATTTTTGTCTACACATTTTTTCATACTAAAATTAATTAAAAATACATAAAGAAAAAAAAGCATCTACTTAATTGCGATAAGCCTTCTACTGCCATCTGATTAAGATGATCATATAAGGTGGAATGAGTCGAAGATCCTCATAAGAAATATTATAGATAAGTGAACGTGATATGCGTGAGATAATTATCAGCAAGATTCACTCACTGCTATGTGAAGCAGGAAGCAGCCAGCTACAATGATAACCAGCAGCAACCACACGCTAGACTTGATCATCTTTTAATGGTAAAGTTTTTGGCATTAAAAATGTGTGTGTGTGTGTGTGTGTGTGTATGTGTGTGTGTGTGTGTGTGTGTGTGTGTGTGTGTGTGTGTGTGTGTGTGTGTGTGTGTGTGTGTGTGTGTGTGTGTGTGTGTGTGTGTGTGTGTGTGTGTGTGTGTGTGTGTGTGTGTGTGTGTGTGTGTGTGTGTGTGTGTGTGTGTGTGTGTGTGTGTGTGTGTGTGTGTGTGTGTGTGTGTGTGTGTGTGTGTGTGTGTGTGTGTGTGTGTGTGTGTGTGTGTGTGTGTGTGTGTGTGTGTGTGTGTGTGTGTGTGTGTGTGTGTGTGTGTGTGTGTGTGTGTGTGTATGTGTGTGTGTGTGTTTGTTTGTGTGTGTTTGTGTGTTTGTGTGTGTGTGTGTGTGTGTATGTGTGTGCTTCTCTGAAAAGTATATTCACGATTACCTTTGCTTTGCGGTTTTTGAAGACAGCAGCGGCCAAGGCGACACACACTGTCAGCGTCAGTGCCTCTAACGTTAAAGGAATGCTTCTAAGCCACACGTTGAAGTCAGTGCTGCAGGTTTTATTGAAGTGACTGTGGTGGCTTTGGTAGTTGGCACAGACAGTGCATGTGAATGTTGAATTGTTGTAGTTGTTGATTTCATAATGGCGGTGAACGAAAGAGTTGATGTATTGTGCTTCTAAGTCACTGCCTTCAATCCACGATTCAACTGCTCCTGTGGAACGTGAATAATGGATAGAAATTTGAATAATTAATAAATTATTTTCAATAGTTCTGACCTCTTTAAATTAAAAGATTGTAATAATTTGTGAAAATAATCTTTATGAATGAGAAAAAAATGATATTTGGAGTAAATGACTACTCAATTTATTTGTAAAAAAAATATCTTATATGTAAAAAATATATATAATAAAAAAATTTACAATATTTAAATATTTTTAGATTAAAATTAGATTTCAGAAAGATCGAAAGTTCGGAGATTTGAGAATTGTTTGGGTCAATCTTATAATATTCATTCAAACGCTTTTTATTCTAAACTTAAATTTAGAACGCTTATAAATTAATAAAGACATTCAAGATTTATGTTTGGTTTGCTGTAAAACATCATTTTTATGAACTTTAGAAGTGAAAATTCTTTATAAACTCGAAATGAAATGATGAGCTTCAGACTTTCAAGTGAATAAGATAGATTGAATTTGATTAATACTTAGAAGATTGAAAAGAAACAGACAAACAAAGTCATTTCTCTAAACTAATAATAAAAATAATGACCAAATTAACACTTCATTTTTGCTTCAACAAATATTTCCATTTTAAACCACTTATTTGATTGTCTCATATTTATCCCAGCTACTATTTAATGTGAAAGAACGAAGCTAAGCTCTGTATACAAAAGCCATACGTTCTTACGACACATCAACCTGAAAACTCAGTAACAAATTAAAGCCATTTTTTAACTTATAATCTGGTAACTTTTTTCATAGTTATAGTAACATTTTTATGAGTTTGGAACACATTACTCAACTTTTAACGAGAATTATATATCTTAGGATATCTTAAGAAATCCTGATTGCAGGCTTAAACCTCTATAACCAGATAAAATTGTTTTTGCCCTCAGCACTCTCACTGAGAGTTGTTATTGGAGTTTGGAATTTGTAGAAGAATTTTGGTTAAAGATGGGGATTGCTGTTAAAACTGGTATTTTATTTTGAATATATATTGATGTGTGGAATCCTGCGTGAAGGCTTTGAGAAAATAGGCTGATTGTTTTTTCAAGGGGGAGTTTGTTTTTTCGAATAAACATAAGAATGTAAGATTTATAAAAAATTGTGAAAACTAAAAAAAGATTAAAAGGTTTTTAATTTTTATTTTATGAATAACTATCTTTATCTATATTTGAATACCATCATTTATTACGAAACAACCAAGAAAATGTTAAAACATAAAACTAAAAGGCTTCAAACCCCAAATTTAATAGTAGTAAAAATCATTATATAAAAAAGTCCAATAAGTCTTAAGTCATGTACCGACTTTCATTCTTTTTTTTTCAACACATACCTGGTGATGCATCCTTGCGGACACATTGAGACTCGGGACACTTGCACACGTAGGCGTCTGCATAAAAGTGCTTTCTGTCATTCTTAGCAGCGCACTTAAGGGATGTTTCGATTGCTTGGTAAGTTAATGGTTTGGTAGAGGGTTGCTGAATAGATAAGTCTAAGGGTGAATAAAATAGTTAAGAGAAAAAAATAAAAAAACAATGTATTGAATAGATTTCTAAAATAACAGTGGATCATAGGATATTCTTAAATGAATAAATAAGTGATGACTAAATGGGAAAAAAACATAGAATCTACTGATCTCATAGTTGCCTTACAAGATTTTTTCTACTTTTAAATTTACAGCATTCAAACCAGTATTCGCGGAATACATTCTAACTTGAAATCTTTTTTTATTCCATCTTTATTGATATAATTATTGTTATTATTATTTAAGACTGTGGCCAGAATTTCATAATATATTCTTAGATAATGTGGCGAACACAAGGCTATAAAACAAGGCAAAAATGAATTAAGAGAATACCAGGTTATGAGCAATAAAGTATATACCTAGAAGAATACTTCTATGATTACATGAACTCTATGAAGTTATTTAATCAACACAGTTGTTCAACTGCAATTTTTTGTGCCTGGGTGCCTTGAGAGTCGCTTAATGCGTTTCGCACACTTTTATTGTCTGTTTCAGTGCTTGTTTCTGAACAGTTTCTACTTGTTATTCTTATTTGTACAGTCTATTAGGCACTTCCACAATGTGTTTCTGTGTGTTCAGTTGTTTTTTTCCATTAATTTATTTTAAATCTTATTTTTTTGTTTTTATTATTTTTTTTCATTTCTTTCTCACTAACTCATATACTTAATAATTTCTTCATTCACCCTTCCTATATTTACCAGTTCATCCATCTCTCCAATAATCACTTTAAAGTTTTTGCGTGCTTGTGGTAGCACGTGACAGGAATTGCTTACTGAAACTCGTTCAGCTGTTTGTTTTATCTATAGGTTTTTGTATACTTATTTTCGCGTTTGAACGACAGGGTTCCTACCGTGAACGACGTGGCTGCTGGTAGAAATCTAACCCACGCTATTAGAAAAACACCGCGCGTATTCCGTTAGAAAAACCCATTGCCAATGTAATATCTTACATTTTTTTAAAGTTTTACCTGTAAGTTCTGAGGACATTTGTGATACAGAATAGAAGAGGGCGGGATGTCGTTGCATGGATCGATGTTCAAGAATCCTAAAGAAAACTCCTGTTTTAGAAATCCTCTGTGGGGTAATGCAGGATGGACAAAATATATAAATTAAACTAATTCATTCAACAAATCAACAATATAGTATGATTTAAATTAATTGCATGGCCTTCATCTTTCAGCTGCTCATTTGAAAGTTTTTGCATAAATCGTTTTTAAGTTGAATTAAAGCTTGAAGTTATGCTTAGTGCTAAGTGAACCAATTAAATCTTTTCTGGTGTTAATTTTCCATAACGAGCTTTCAAGCAACATGCCTTTAAAACACACAGCTGAAAGGCTTCACAAATTTTTTTCTTATTTTTGTTTTTTTAGTACCGTTCTAAAATACCTTTAAAATGATACGTTTTTAATTTATTTATACTTCAATTTTAGGCTTTTGATTTATTCACGAAACTTATAAAAATTCACGAGTAATGCTTTTTTACTCTTATTTTAAAGTTATCTAGAAAAAAAAATGAGTGCATTAAAATGAGTACGTATAATAACGTCTGAAATTCTTCTGAAAATATTAACAAAATGATTTTTTTAATCAAAAGGCTTGGAGGATATAAATTGAAAGAAAATTGCACAGAGATCTGCAGCGTTTTGTTTGTCTTTATTAGGCCCTTATCCTGATTTATTCCATTATTTTAGTTATTTCGTCATTATCATTCTTTTATGCCTATTTTTTAAATTTATTAATGTATAAAACAGCTATTTCATATATTTATATAAGTTTTATAAAGATAAACTTGTTAATAACACAAAATAGTAATTTTTTATAATTTTATTTTTTATAACTTTAATACCGACATTGGTTATTATAATTTAATGATTAATTTTTTCTGCTAACTGTATTTTATAAAAATAGAGAAATTGTGAAGATTTTATTGTTTTGAATTATGTTCATTCATGTTTTTATTTGTTTTTTAAGGTTCCTTGGACCACACTTCTACAAGAGATATTAACCATTATTTTCTTTGTTTTATTTTTGTATTATTATTTTAACGAATTTTTTATGCTATTATTATTCTTATAAGTTTTTAATTTTTCAATTGAAAATAGATTTTACATTATCTTCATTCTTTTTTCAATTTAACAATCTTTCAGTTTTTATGTTTGCTCATACCAGAATGATTATTCATGATATTCATTTTTAACTTTTTATATTTCAAAACATTATATTTTTTGTTTTTTAAATATGAACTTAACGAACAAGACGCTTGCCGAACAGATCTTAAGAATTTTTATATCATATTTATGAAATATAATAAATAGGTCAAAATTTATATTTTTTCTAATTATTTTTTTTTCAAAACTGTAATTTTTGTTCTTTTTAAAAAAAATACTTTCAACATTTTTCTAAGTACACGCTTAGGAAGTTAAGTTAAAATTCCAAAACTGTTGTGTATATTTGTCGATTTTTTCTCCTAATAGTCATTTTCTTGAATTTTTTCTCGTGAATGCATTTGTGGAATTTGATTTGAGGAAGCATTCAGAAATTTCCACGGGGGAAGATTGACTTTTAAGAGCTTAATGGCTTGTAAACATATTTCGAGAAGCTACCAATCGCATAATGCCTGCTTGAGATATCGCTTTATGTGTTTCAATTTTTTGTTTTTTTTTTGAAATAAAAATTATTTTGTAACAATTCGAAAGACAATTTACTGAGCTTCTAATTAAACGAAAAAGAACACCTTAACGGGCTAACCAAAACCTTTTTTTCTAACAGTTTTCCATTACATTTCGACCTTTCTCTTTTTGTAAAATCTATTTAACGTTTATCACTTTCAACAAGCTCTCCTTTGGTAACTTTGCAAAATGTATTAGCTATTGAAATCAATCATTCTCAGCATATAAACATAGCAACTGTTTCGGCATCTCGTCGAAGAGAGTCATAAATCTTTAGGATTTACTAAGCAAGACTCTTTATTTTAAGGAACATTAATCAATTGATGTAACCATATTATTCAATTCTATGGTGAAAATGAGTACAAGCAGCATTTTATAAAACTTCTAACCTCAAAGCAACATTCTTGGCATCACTGCAGTCAAGAATGCTCACAGAAAATCCTAGCTGCCACTCATCTGAGAGACCTTTGTAAGTGGCGTCATCCCAAACTACAGAAAGCCTCTCTGAGTCTCCTTTGCATATTTTAGAAAAGTTTTTGCGGGAATTTTTAAAAAAATTCTGGTGGTTATCAAAAAGGACCTTGTCCGTTAAATGAGCAGGGTCCGAGAATGGAGTGTCAATGCTTTGAAATACTATTCTGAGGTATGGTAGGAGAGGTGTTTTATGAGGATTCAAAAGGGCTTCCAACGATGAAACATCAATTTTTGGTGATGAGATGAGTAACTTCGAAATCATATCTGAAAGTCTTTGCACGTGTGTGATGTTTTGAGAGACGAGAGGTATGATGATGTTGGAAAGAGGGTTTGAAATCGGAAGCTGAAAAAAACAGTCTTTAGAGCGGTTACTTTTTGAGCTGAAGTCTAAGGACGCCAGAAGGGCCAAAAACGAAAGGTTTTTGTTGATGACTTGCGTTGCTTCGATGGACTGTTGTTGGTCTTGGCTCAAGCAAGAATACACAGAGTTTGGGTACTGGAGACCCGGCTCGCTTGTATCTCTTGACGACTTTTTTCTAGAAGTTGTTAATCTAGTTGGTTTGAAGAATGAGACAAGTTTGGAGCTCTTGCTGCCAGTGTCATCTTTAAATGCATAAATATTCTTGAGAGAGTTATTGGATGAAGTTTCTGTATGGCTTTGAGAAATACTGTTGTAGTTTACATCATCTGACGACGAAAGAGACGTCGAAAGTGTTTTATTGAAAGTACAAATCACAGCTAAGAAGAGTAGGGGAGAAAAGAAGGGCCCTGATGGACGTGGTGCTTTCATGCGCGTCATGTTGAAGAACTAGGACTTCATTCAAACTTACCTTTATCTGAAAATAACAACATAGCTTTCTGGAAATTTCAATCGAGTATGTTTTTGTAGCTGCTGGAGAAGAATTGAAACCTGGAAAAGGAATTTTGAGTGAAAAATTGATGATGTTGATTTTCTGAAATTGTGATTTAAATAGTGTAACAAAAATTTTAAAATTCACTTTTGATCCAATAATTGTACGATGAGTGCTGGATAATCCAATAAAGCCAGTTCAACTTTTTTAAGCCTGCTCCTATTGTATTACACTTATTTTCATCTCCTCATTCTAAAGTCTTACATTAATTTTAATGTTTCAGTTGTCCAAATTCCGATTTACTTTTTACGTTTCTTGTCTGCATTCAATCATCACACAGCCTTTAGAGCAATAGCATAACGAGTTGGTTCATAAATGAGATTTTCTCTATTACAACTTCTACATACAAGAACATATACATAACTACATCCACGCATACATAAAAATAAATATGCATAACTCGTACATGAATGCATACGTAAGTCCATACATAACTACATACATTGGTACATAGCATGCTTTTTTGTGCTTCAATCTGTACAGTAGAGATGAATGAAAGCCTTCAATCTTCATCCACTTCATTGAACCTTAATCGAGATCTGCCACCCGTTGTATATAGCCTAATTTGGGAAAAATGCAAATTATCTTTTTTCTTCTTTCGAAAACCACTTGCTCAGAACCTCATGTATGGAGATAATAGGATTGAGATAAATATGCCAAGTAAATACCAACATTATCTTTCAAAGCAAACATATTTTATAATTAAATACTTTAATATAGCTATTAGTTGTATTTTTTCTTTTAAAGAAAGATTATTTTACATTTTTTTCAATGTTCAATAATTATCTAACGATGATAAATCCATGTTGGCATTTTCAAGTACGAAGTGTTTCTTTAGTTTTTTGTGCATCTTTAACGTTAAAACCATTATGTTCATTCTAAGGAATTCTCTCGCTTTAAGCAAACGTAGAGCAAAACAGGAATGAGACGTAAATCAACAAGTTTACATTCACTGAGCAATGAAAGATACTCATAGATTGTTCTACCCAAAAACTCACTTTCGGCGTCTATCCATCAAGTTCTTGCAAACTCCAACAACAAAGTCAAATATGCTTACATATTTATGAAAAATACTCTCTGAGTCATATCTATTTGAAATATGAATGCCATCTTATTCTAAAACGACAGAATTATTATCAATGCTGAGGTATTGGTTCTTCTAAGGTACAAGGGGGCATCAGCCCTGGTGTTTTGTTCTTCAATCTTTTATAAAAATAAATATTTAATTATACGCCTGTTTTTTAGTAATCTCCCGATATACCAAACCATGTTTGAATGTATTTATTTTAACAAATTTGTCCCCTCATCTTGTACTGGCGTTGTATAATATTGTACGCTTTGTATGTTGTATGCTTTTTTATGGCATTGTACGCGCTTCTTGCAGGATACGTGTGTCACTCGCTCTTCCACGCTATAATTCCAGTCAATATGACTGTCTGGAGGTTTACTAGAGTGGTGCGTACGTTTCTATTTGTAAAGTCTACAAATATTTATTCAAGTTTCAATATAAAAAAATTTATACATTTTACATATTAAACTTTAACGATTAATTATCTTCTTTAGTTTAGCAAGTGTTACGAAGCAGGTCTTTTGACCAGTTCGGGGTATTCTTAAAATATTTATTTAAGTATTTTTTATTATAGTGTTATAATCGCATTCATTGATCATAAATTATAGTTGCACCAACTAGACCCAAGCGTATATGACCGAGTTTCAAGCAGTTTGAAATATAACTTTATTTTCTTCATCCAATGTGGGAAAGAAAAAGATCAAACTCCGAAATCAAAAAGAAAAATATATTTCATTTAATGAATAAAATAATCTCAAGATCGCTGAGTAAAATACTATTCCGATATTTACTCAAAGCAGAATCAAGTTAATGAGGAAGACATTGCCGTAGTTGAACATTTGCCACTCGTGTTGGAACTAAATGAGAAGCTTAGTGTTGAAAACTTAAATGAAGCTATCAAAAGTTTGTCTCCAAGGAAAGCACAAGGAACTAATGGCATACACCAAAATTCGTCAAATATGGAAACACAGTCCTCCTAGAACAACGGCACAGAATCTACTGCCAATGCTGGGAAGAAGGATTTGTATGTCACAAGGGCGGCGATCTGCTGCAAATCTTGGAGGGGTTCTACCCAGCATGGACGATCCTAGGGGATTCTTGGGTCCAGACTTCCCCTCCCCCCACTTCAAAAAAAACATTTTAAAACTTCTGATTTGATACGAATATTCAAGTAATCGAAGAATAGTTTGGTTTAAGACAGCTATCACTATAAATACACATACTCACAACCAGTGGCGCAACCAGGGGCTCAAGCCACCCCCCCCCCAGACCTATTCGAAGGGTATTACATTTTTTTAAAAATCGATGAGTTTTTTTGGTGGGGGGGGGGTAATGAATTTTCCAATATGCCATAGGACAATGATATTTGCTCTGGATGGCCATCGGGCCTTTATCTCACGAAACATTTCATATATCAACACAGAACATAGAGATCCCACCAAAATAACACTAACATTTCACAAATTCTGAGAAGAAATAGAGCACCACTAGACCTTAACTACACTCTTAAATCTTTACACTTTTCATATGTAAATTTTTCCAGCCATGACACAGTATATAAAGAGCAACGCAGATAGACAAAATAACTCCCAAGCTTTCAGAATTATCCAGCCTTCATGAAAAGGATGCTGATACTGTGCAAAAACAGCTCAAAATCACATCAACAGGTTTACCTGCGGATCAGTATGATCTCATTGCATGTATCGAACTGCAAGAACTCTTTTGAGCAACAAGCCTTCAGCCCGAGTTGCACTATATGCTCGATCTTGCTCTGACTCTGCCAGTTACTTCATCAGATGCAGAAAGAGCATTTTCTAAATTCCAGCTTATTAAAATTCATCTTAGGACGACTGTGTCTGTTCGTCGTTTGCAAAGCTTGTTTGAGAATATCTGCTACCAAAACCGCTACTGCACTTCTTCCAGTAAATGAAATAGTGAAGAGATTTTCACAAACTGATCAAAAAATTATTTTGTAACTGAGAACACGTCAAAATTTAGTTGAAACTAAATATTTTAACAAAAATTATTGACTGTTTAGGATCTCATATCATACTTATTTTTTTACTTTTTACCTTGGTTTAAAAAATGATGACGTAACTCTAAGAATACTATGCAACTTATTTTGTAGTTTTTCTTTTGTATCTTTAATAAACTATCTTAATTCTTTATAAATTATAATTGGTAGTTTTTGTTTTGCCCATTTACCGCCGCTACCCGAGAAAAAAGTCAACAAGAATAAATAAATTTATTCAAACCCCATTTATTAAAACAGAAATAAATTTAAATTGCAAATGGTTCGATAAAATTATTTTATGAAATAAAAACTTTAAAAATTTAAATTTAACTTATGAAATTGAAATTTAACAAATTGAAATTTAACAAATTGAAATTTAACAAATTGAAATTTAACAAATTGAAATTTAACAAATTGAAATTTAACAAATTGAAATTTAACAAATTGAAATTTAACAAATTGAAATTTAACAAATTGAAATTTAACAAATTGAAATTTAACAAATTGAAATTTAACAAATTGAAATTTAACAAATTGAAATTTAACAAATTGAAATTTAACAAATTGAAATTTAACAAATTGAAATTTAACAAATTGAAATTTAACAAATTTAAATTTAACAAATTGAAATTTAACAAATTTAAATTTAACAAATTGAAATTTAACAAATTGAAATTTAACAAATTGAAATTTAACAAATTGAAATTTAACAAATTGAAATTTAACAAATTGAAATTTAACAAATTGAAATTTAACAAATTGAAATTTAACAAATTGAAATTTAACAAATTGAAATTTAACAAATTGAAATTTAACAAATTGAAATTTAACAAATTGAAATTTAACAAATTGAAATTTAACAAATTGAAATTTAACAAATTGAAATTTAACAAATTGAAATTTAACAAATTGAAATTTAAAAAATTGAAATTTAACAAATTGAAATTTAACAAATTGAAATTTAACAAATTGAAATTTAACAAATTGAAATTTAACAAATTGAAATTTAACTTATGAAATTAAATTTTAAACTTTCTTGTACAAAATATGTGAAAATACTCGGTATTAAAACAGCAAAAAAAATAAAAACAGATGTTGCAAAAACGCAACAGCAGTGGTAAATGGGTTAAACAATTAATATTTTTTAAATAAAGTTGAGCCCCTCCCCCCATCATTTTTTGCTGGTTGCACCTCTGCTCACAACGTATTACTATATAAACATTCTTTTTTATGCCATGGTTGACGATTATGCTCGTATCAAAACGAGTTTTAAATGTTTTAATTGAAAAAGTGGGAGGGGGGGGTTCACTACCAAAAAGTCGGGGAATCCAGACCCCAGAACCCCCCCCCCCCCCCCCCCCCCCCCCCAGGATCGCCACCCATGGTATCTCAGGATATGATAGATGCCAAAATAGTCAAATTATATAGAAAGGACTAAAAACTAAAGAGGGATAACTATCTTCAGTAATAAGTGCATAGTGTTTGCACCAGTGATATTCCAGTAACGGAAACTAAAACGATTGCATTTAGTTTTATTGAAATAGGAATAGAAATAATTTATTTCCCCCAAAACTGAAACGATATAGAAATAAAAATTATAGATCTTCAAATAAACTAAAAATAAAAAACTAGTAATAAAAAATAATTTGTATAAATTAAAATATTTTTAAACTTGACATTTTTAGAATTGCCAGTTTAATAAAAATGAACGATGCTAATAAATGTAAATGCGTTGTTAAAATGAAGATAATTTTTTTTTCCAAATTGATTATTGGAAAAATGCAACAAACTCGAAAATTCATTTTCAAACTAATCACACTGATTCTCATAAAAAAGTAAAAGATAAAAAAACATTATAACATATAAAAAAACAGATTAACCATTAGACTACATATGCCGTCCACTTTTGCTATTCTGACATTCACAGGCTTGTGTGAAGAATATTTTTACGGCATGTGGCATGCTTAGTGACTAAGCATTGACTAAGCCTTAGTCAATGTCGACGAACCAGAATGACACAATATTTTAAAGTTAGGCAAAAACTGAATGTTACAAAACTTTGAACATTATTTCGTTTTACATATTATATTATAATTACCTTGTGAATAATATGTCGTATACGTATACCTATAGTAATACTATAGTATACAGTATACTGTATACTATATATATATGGTCGTATATAATTTATTGCAATATACCTAAATATTTTATTTTAAAATAGAAACGGTTTGAAATAGAAATTGAAATAATGGAATAAACCTGAAGCTAAAAATGAACCGAAGTTATATAGAAACCGAAACATAATTAAAATGAAGAAATGATGAGTCTATCCAGCATGGGCGGCGATCCTGGGGGGGGGGGGTCCTGGGGTCAGGACCCCCCTACTTTTTTTCAGTGGGGGGGTCCACCTTAATAGGGACCCCCCACTTTTTTTCGATTTTCTATTCAAAAATTTCTTTTTGGATATGAGCATAATCGTCAACCATGGCATAAAGGTAAATGTTTATACAGTAGTACATTGTGAGTATGTGTAGTTATAGTGATAGCTGTCTAAAAAAATATTCTTTGCTTACTTAAATACTCCTTCACCTACTTTTTCTATCACTATGGCGTAAGCGGGAATCCTGAGGGGGTCCTGGGGTCCATATTTACAATGACCCTCTCACTCTTTTAAAAATACAAATGTCTCAACTCATTTTGATACGAGCCTAATCGTCAACCATGGGATAAAAAATGCTAATACAGTAATACATTGTGAGTATGTATGGGCAGCAATGCTATGGGGGTCCTGGGGTCCATCTTAACATAGACACCCCTCAGTTTTTCAAATACAATAATTTCTCAACTCCTATCTTAATACAAGCACAATAGTCAACCATAGCATGAAACAGACTTTTTATTTTGGGTAGGCGTAGTTATATTGATAGCTGCTTGCAATCAATCAATCAATCAAATAGATTTCTATAGCGCTCTTTCTTCAAATTCAAGAGCGCTCGTAAATTAATTTGTCGAACAGATATGTCTTCAGATCCTTACGAAAAGTAAATAATGATTTAGAAGTAGTTAAATAAGGAGGTAATGAGTTCCAAATATATGGACCTGCATAATGGAAAGAACGTTTAGCAAAAGAGTTATTAATGGAAGGGATGAAATAATGATTTTGAGTGGATGATCTTAAATGACTTCTATGAGGGTGAGTTATTAATGATTTGAGGTATATTGGGGATACTGGGGAGTTTTTTAATTTAAACATAAAAACACAGATTTTAAATATAATCCTAAATTTGATGGGGAGCCAATGTAATAAGATGAGAGAGGGTGTAATGTGGTGGTAAGTAGGAGTACGGCTAACGACTCTAGCAGCATAATTAAATACTTTATTTAATGGTTTTAAAGTAGTTTCAGGTAAATTATAGTAGAGTGAGTTACAATAGTCAATTCGAGATAAAACAAGTGCAGAGACTAACATCTTTAAAGAAGGGTCATCTAAGTAAGGTAATAATTGTCTGATACGTCTGAGATGAAAATAGCAAGATTTAGTGACTGATAGAATTTGGTTTGATAAGGTTAATTTTGAGTCGAAAATAAATCCTAAGCTACGAATATGATTAGATGGAACAATAGTATGAGTTGAGAAATTACATGGACCAATAATTAGTTTACCATTTTTATCAAAAAATATAAGTTCAAACTTTAGTGGATTCAATTTTAAAGACATTGAGCTAGACCAGTTTTCAATAGATAATAGACATGAAGATATAGACGACATAACAGTATTATATGATGATGTATCGAAGCTGACATATAACTGCGAATCGTCAGCATAGGATAGGGAGTTGAGAGAATGAGAAGAAATGATAGAAGATAATTCAGAGACGTATAGAATAAAGAACAAAGGACCAAGAATAGAACCTTGAGGAACACCATATGAGTAAGTAGATGGGGTAGAGGTACAGTGATTTAAAGAAACATAGACAGATCTATTAGATAAATATGACTTAATCCATAAAAACGAAGAATCCTTAATATTGAACTTATTTTTTAGTAATAGTAGTAATAAAGAATGGTCTACAGTGTCAAAAGCGGCCGAATAATCTAAACAAACAAGTACAGAAAATTTTTTGTTATCCAAGGCGTAAATAAGATCATTATAGAGTTTTAAGAGGGATGATTCACAGTTATGACCTAAACGAAAACCAGATTGTGAATAAGGTATAAGGGAGTTAACATTTAAATATGAATAGATTTGTTGATAGACTACCTTTTCTATTATTTTAGATATGAATGTTAGATTGGAAATAGGTCTATAGTTAGAAATTTGAGTAGGGTCTAATGAAGTATTTTTTAATGTAGGTATGATAACAGAAGCTTTATATAAAGTCGGAAATTTAGATGTAGAGAGAGACAGATTAACAATGAAAAGAATTATAGGGTAAAAAATATCAGACAATTCTTTAATCAAATAAGTTGGAATTATGTCAAGAGAACAGGTAGATGTAGACATGGAATTAATAATTAAAGACAGGTCAGGTAGAGAAATTGAAGAAAAACTGACAAAACTGAATTCACTATTGTTAATATAATTATTAGGGCTAGGAATAGAGGTATTAGTGTTAAAATTAGACCTTATTGTTTCTACTTTACTTGCTATGTAATTATGATAATCTTGAGAAGAGAAAGATGAAGGAGGTGGAAGGTTTTTATTTAATAATTTAGAAAGTGACTGCCAACGATTCTTTGAAGAAGAAGCGTTGACTATAGAAATTCTAAAATAATTACAGTGCTTAGAGAATAATATAGATTTGTATTGGTTAAGAGAAGACAAGTAAAGGTTATAATTAAAGGAAGAACTATGAGTCCTAAACTTACGCTCATGTCTACGTGCCACCCGTTTCAGAGTCGCACATTCACTGTCGAACCACGGAGACCGTTTCGACAGCAGACGACATGAGCGCAATTTTAAAGGTAAAATGATATCAAGAATTGAAGAAATAGAATCATTAAAATATGTAAGAAACTCATCAACATCAGTGAAACCATTAAAACTAAAATATTTAAAAAGTAGAGTAAATTTGTCCTTATTAAATTTTTTCCAGTTTCTGCTATACGTTTTGATAGTAGTATTATTAAGGTTATTATTCAGATTATATTTGAAGTTAATTAGATAGTGATCAGAAGAGTGAAATTTGGTGGTAGATATATCAGATACTTTAGAAAGTGAAGAAGTTTGCTTGAAGCAAAATTATTCTTTGCTTACTCAAATACTCATCCACCTACTCTTCTTTTTATATTTATAAATTTAAATTAACAAATTATATTTATAAAAATTAAATTTCTGATTTTTCAATTTTTGCAAGCAGACATTCAGAATGATTTTCAAAAATAACGGTTCACTTTTTGCAAGCATACAGATTTACATTTTATAAAAAAATCATTCATATTGTGCTACTTATTTTGCATGGGTGATATTCATCGGGGGATTCTGAGGTCCACTTCAATATCGACCCTTTCAATTTTTTAGATGAACCAAAGTTAATGAATTTCAAAGGCTTCGAACATTAACTAAAGTTTTGTTTAAATCAAACTACAAGTTTCATATCGCATAAATGCCAAAAAGAAATGCTGATGCTTTTAGCTTATTCTATCGTTAGAAACACAGTGTGCACTTTTAATGCCGAATCAAGCCAGTTTGGTGTTGTGCTTGATGGCACACAAGACTGCAATGGGTATGCAATGGATATGCATTCGTTTTTTTGAGAAAGCTCTGAATGTTAATGAACAGTTTATTGGTTTATTCAGCCCACCAGACATGACCAGAAAAACATTATCTGCTGTATTAAAAGATGTTCTGATCAGAATTTGGCTACCCATAGAAAAACTAAGAGCTCAAACTTATGACGGCGTTTCTAACATGAAAGGCCGATATAATGGTTGTTAAGCTATTATCAGCAGTGAGCATCCGCTTGCATTGTTTTTCCACTGTTCTGCACACTGAGTACATCTTGTTGCCCAGCACACAGCTGCCGCAAATCCCTTTGTGAGCAATTCACTTCAGTTTGTCCAAGAGTTAGGTGCTTTTTACAATCGTTCAGAGAAGGTCAAGAAGCAGTTTAGTGATGCTTTATTGTCTCTTATAATTGACTTTCCTGATAAGCCACTGAATAAAAAGTATGGTTTAAACTTCTTTGTCCTACAAGATAGCTAACCAGAGTATCTACAGTGTCTTCTGTGCTTGAACACTATGAAGTGGTACTTGTTAACTTTGAATCATTTGCTTCCATTGGTACTGCTGATGAAACAGCTGTAAAGGCTTGAGGTCTTTTTTCGACAGGGCACTACTTCACTGGCCCATTGTGGTGAATAAGAATTGTAGTTGCTTTGGAAAAAACCCGAACTTGTTGTCTTTGTAAAAAAACCAGCTGAAGACACATGTCAAGTACATGTCCAACTAAACTAGAATGTGAGAGAGGGGAGGTTTCATCAAAAGTACCAACTTCCACTATTAAATATTAATGAAATAACCTAGTAAACCAATTCAAAGTGATTACGATGAGTTTCAAAAATTTCAATTTTTCCTACTTATGCTCCCCCTTCTTTAAAGGAAAACAATAGGTGAAGAAGTGTTCGAAAATGTATGGCGCATTCAAATTGCAGCCGGTGATAGGGAATTGAAAAATCATTTTGAAAACTGACCAATAAATGCGCTAGATCAGTCTCGTATTAGTAAAAATGAAATATTAAATCTTTGTCTAAAAAATATAGGACTATATATATAGTCTCCGAACTTTTACAAGCTTTTACTTTTTTTGAAAACAAGACCGCAGATATTTTAGGAAAGGAGCAGTTAAGCATTGATATGAATGAAAACAAGAGTAATTTTTAAATTTTGTAAAACTCAAAAAACATATTGCTACTGATATCGCTGACACAATTTATAAATTTGTAGAGACTGGCCGAAATTCGGTTCGGTTTCGGTTTCGGCGCCGAAATTGTCAATTTTCTTAGTTTCGGCCATTTTTCGGTTTCGGCCGAATCTAATTTTACAATTTCGGCAATTTTTTTTTTCGCCTAAAAATAATGTTGTAATTTCGGCTCAATTTCAGTTTCGGCCGAAATGGATCTTATATTTACCGAAAAACCTAAATTTTTATTTATTTATGTAGTTTATCTGATATATCTGTATTCTCAATCGAACTATTAAGTTCGGATTCGATTCTCTATTAGATATCTATTAGTTATCGTGGTTGATTGATTTATGGGTGTCATCAGACTAATTATTCGAATAACATATACAAGCCACTGGAACAACAATCATGTATTTGAAATTTAAGTAAATTGGGATACGTTCAATGATGATATTTAACAAAACTTTTTTTAAGCAAATTCTATTTTTTTAAACATTTATTTAAAAAAATTTATTGTCAAAAGTAAGTATCTATATATCCTCAATCGAACTCGAATTATTAAGTTTGGGTTCGATTCTCATCTCTAATAGATATCTATAAGATTTATGGGTGACATAAGACTAATTGTTCGAATAACATATACAAGCATGTGGAATTCTAGATATCCATTCTTTGAAAAACACTATATATAAGTCGAACGAACGAGAAGATTTGGCTTCGATTAATTATTTTAAAAATAAATTGTGAGAATGTCGTTGAATCCTATTTGGAAGTTTTTTTACAAAATGTCAGTCTGACCAAAGCAAAGCCTGTCAACAACAACAAAAATTATTTGTTGAAAAACTTTTTTTTTTCTTAAAATATACGCTTGTTTGGATTTACTTATTAAACTGGCATTGTCATCATTAAATACTATTTTTTCATTTTTAATAAAAGTTGGAAAAAATTTCGGTTTCGGCCGAAAATATGATTACAATTTCGGTTTAATTTCGGTTTCGGCCGAAAATTGATATTCAATTTCGCCTTAATTTCGGTTTCGGAGTGGAAATCAACAGGAAGTTTTTTTGCCATCTGTTGATACCTATCGTTGTCATGAAACAACTAGATTGATGCTCTTGACATTTCTTAAGATATATACTAGAAAGTTATGATTCAAAATGAATCTATTGGATGCTTTTTCCAGTTTATTATCAAATGAACCCCTAGAATTTTTTTATTTGTACTTAGCAATGCAAATCTTTAGCCTAACTGGACATTTTCCTTTTCTGTTGGACCTACTACCGCACAGTATCCATTACCTCATCTTTGAAGTTTCAGTGAGCTGAAAAATCTCTCTAAAAAAATTTGGTAGTTTTGAAACTAAAATCAAAACAATGCTTGCACCAACACCCAACTCCTTGTCATATACTAGACCTGTTGTTCCCTGGTAGGGCTCATATTGAACTGAATAGCCAAGACGGTTGCAAAGACACCAAAACTTATGCCCAAATCTTATTGGCTTCTCTCTCATAAATTTGTTTGCCACATTTATCCATAATTTATACTGTCACGCTTTCATCAGCACAATTGCTTCCAAGAAAGCATTTTCTATAAAAAAAAATTTTTAGCAAAACAGTTAGAAGTCTAACTTTGGTAAATATAATCGTCCAGCACTGACCTTGATGTAGATTCAGCTGCTGACCTCTACAGCTCCACTTTGACTAGCATTATCGATAAGTTGATTCCTCTTAATACTGTTAGAGTGCACCAGAGACCTTCGGACCACTGGTTTGACCATGAGTGTCGCGCCTCTAAACGCCTTAAGAGAAGTCTTGAGAAAAGCTACAGTAGGTCAAAAAATGAGCAAGCACGTACTGCCTAGGTCAAGCAGTTGAAAGTTTACAAGAGTCTGTGCAGACGCAAGCGAGAGCAGTTATGGAACTTGAAGCTTTCTCAGTCCAAAGGGAAGCCAGCTGACACCTGGAAACTCATCAACAGCATCGCGGGCAGAAGCAAGACGTCGTCAGTCTCAGGCATCAGTGCTGATGACTATCACGCACATCTCACAGAGAAAGTTGCGTCGGCGAGAAGGTCAATCAATGCCCAAGATGACCCAACATTTTCATTCTGCGAGCACGGGCTCAGTTTGAATGGGTTCAGCATAGTCGACGAAGAAGAAGTAGTTAGGGCTATTCAAGGACTTCCGAATAAGCAGTGCTCGAATGACCCGGTTCCTACATGGCTGTTGAAGGAGATATCTGGAATAATTGCTCCTTTTTTAGTGAGCTTATTCAACAGGTCTTTTTCGGCAGGCAGGGTTTCAAAGTCTTTCAAGTCGGCCTACATCACGCCACTGCTTAAGAAGCCGAGTCTTGAACTCACTGAAACTTCGTCCTACAGGCCTATTTCAAACTTGAGGGTGTTGTCCAAACTCATGGAAAGATTAGTTCTCCACAGAGTTGCCAACTACCTCACAGAATTTCATCTTTTCCCTCCCTTCCAGTCAGCCTACCGTCGTCATCATTCAACAGAAACTGCCATAACCAAAGTCTTTTCAGACATCGTTAGAGATGACGGTAAGCTTACATTGTTAGTTTTGCTTGATCTATCGGCAGCTTTCGATCTGGTAGATTACACAACACTGCTCCGAAGACTGCAGATCCCCTATGGTTTCTCTGACTCTGCGTTAGAATGGTTTAGAGAAGACTTAAGTGACAGATGTTTCGACATCCGCTGTAGTAGGACAAAATCGACAATGTCGGTTTCCGCTGTAGGAGTCCCCCAAGGTTCAGTCCTTGGTCCTTTACTGTTCTCGTTGTACACTGAAGATTTGGAAAGAATAGCAGCTAGACATGAGCTTGCTTTTCATCAGTATACTGATGACACCCAGATTTACGGTCATTGCATTAAAAGTCATCAGGCTGACCTGCAAGAAAGGGTGTCATCAATCATTGATGAAATTGCTGCTTGGATGGGTGCCAATCAACTGAAACTTAACTCCAGCAAAACTGAAGTTATCTGGCTCTCATCCCGTCGAAACTCTACTCACACTCCCAAAGATCCAGTTCGCATTTGTCAGAACGAGATAATTCCTTCCGATAGTGTCAGAAACCTAGAAGTTTATCTCGACAAAGACCTTACCATGACGACACACATCAACAAGATGACTCAAACCTGCTTTGCTTCTTTACGCCAAATACGATCCATAAGATGGTTATTGACCAAGGACTCACTGAGAACATTGGCTTCTGCTTTGGTTCTCAGTCGAATTGACTATGGCAATATCATTCTTACTGGGTTGCCAATGACGCAGCTGCAGAAAATTCAGTCTATAATCAACACCACAGCTAGGCTCATAACAGGTGCTAGAAAGTATGATCACATCAGCCCTGTTCTCAAGGAGCTTCACTGGCTTCGTGTTGAAAATAGAATTGAATACAAAAACATCTTGTTAATGCACAAGTGTCTGTCTAATGAGTGCCCAGATTATTTGTCGAGTAGCATTGTCATGAGAGCAAGTATTCCCCAGAGGGAAAGACTCAGATCGGCTAGGTCAAGAGATGTAGTTCCACAGAGCTACAAACTCAAGTATGCAGGTGCAAGAAGCTTTTTTGTTGCAGCGCCGATTCTTTGGAATAGTCTTCCCAATAGATTCAAATCCCCGAGCTCGACCGCGACATTCAGCCGTTCTCTGAAAACGTACTTGTTCGACCGATAACAATAACTTACAAATTTACTGCTCACTTTTCATTAATCAATTTCTTGCTTCCCAAGTTCATTCTTTTTTATATTAATACAAATGGTCAATAATAATTGTAAAATAAATAATTGTAAAATAAATAATAATAATAATAATAATAATATAATATAGATATTTACTTTTTTTATATTAAATTTATTGTTATTATCATTTCAGTTTCAATCTTTAAAAAAAAAAAAATATTTTGTCTATTTAAAAAAATAAATAAATATCTATATGTATGTATATATATATATATATGAGTTTATGTATGTGTATATGTATATATATATATATATATATATATATATATATATATATATATATATATATATATATATATATATATATATATATATATATATATATATATATATATATATATATATATATATATATATATATATATATATATGAGTTTATGTATGTGTATATGTATGTATATATATATAGAAATGATTTTATTGTTAAATTTCAATACCCTACTTTTCCTATACTTTCCATTTATTCATCTATCATTAATATTATTATCAAATTTTCCATAACCAAGTGGTCTTGAAGCCCGTCCGGGTTTACGCCACGTTAATAATACTCGTCGTTGTATTGTATTGTATTGTATATTTTTTTTCTAATTTGTTTGTTTTTGGACAAAGAATAAAACGAATGTTTAAAAACTTATAGTAAAATTTGACATCCCCCATTCATGCTCACTGTTCTAATAATGGAACATTTATAATTTTTTAACAATTAGTGATAAGTAGACTAGAAATTGATGAATTTTAAAAAATTATATATAAAGGAAAGGTCAGTTATTAAGAAAATGCAACAACAAAAATATCAGGAAGTTTGAAAATTTTTGTAATTATTTTTCTTTAGCCATACTTGTAGAAATTTTTTTTTCGTTAAATTAAAATAATAAACCACCAAAAATATAATTTTAAGATAATCAACAAACTATTGAAGCCATATTTTCAGTTTTTCTTCAATTTCTCTACCTGACCTGTCCTTAATTATTAATTCCATGTCTACATCTACCTGTTCTCTTGACATAATTCCAACTTATTTTATTAAAGAATTGTCTGATATTTTTTACCCTATAATTCTTTTCATTGTTAATCTGTCTCTCTTTACATCTAAATTTCCGACTTTATACAAAGCTTCTGTTATCATACCTACTTTAAAAAATAATTCATTAGACCCTACTCTAATTTCTAACTAGCTGTATGGTAATAAAACGGTGTTGCTGACAGGCAAAAGAAAATACTTTAAATTAATAAGATTTTTTTCATATTAGTTTAGTTTAGAGAGTTAAGAACCACGCAGATCTTTTGACTTCTATAATATTACTAGTAAAACATTTTGCTGATGACTTTATTGCTCTGACCAAAAATATAAAGCTAAAACTTTTTATTAAACAATTTAGCATAATATTTCTGAATTTTTATAATATTTTTTAGTTAAATAAAGTGGTTTCATTTATTTTTTAGGATCACGATGGATTCGGTAATTGTTTATGTATATAAATAGGAATATCAATTTGAATAATTTTAATGTGAACAGATTTGACATTATGAATAAAATTATTATTAATTACATTAAAAAGTATTCATAAAAAAAGTAAAGAAGCCTTCTTTATTGTTCATTTTACGATATATCTCGCCTCAGATAGTTTGCCGAAATATATATCGTGAACTATCATATAACTTTAACAAAATATGTAAAAAAAGAAGTAAAAGAAGTCTCAGTTATTGTTCATTTTACGATATATCTCGCCTCGGATAGTTTGCCGAAATCTAAAATAATATGGCCGCTTTTTGTTCTTGTTAGTAACCAACAATCAGCTGATCCAAGAAATAAATAAACATTGCCATCAGCTGTTTTGATATTATAACTGAGACTTCTTTTACTTTTTTTTATACATATTTTTTTACAAGTTATATGATAGTTCACGATATATATTTCGGCAAACTATCTGAGGCGAGATATATCGTAAAATGAACAATAAATGAGGCTTATTTACTTCTTTTACGAATAATTTTTTGAGTAATTAATAATAATTTTACTCAGTAATGTCAAATCTGGTATATATTTCGGCAAACTATCTGAGGCGAGATATATCGTTAAATAAACAATAAATAAGGCTTCTTTACTTCTTTTATGAATACTTTGTTGAGTAATTAATAATAATTTTACTCAGTAATGTCAAATCTGTTCACATTGAAATTAAAATTATTCACATAAAAATAAGTCAAAAGATCTGCGTGGTTTTTAACTCTCTAAACTAAACTAATATGAGAAAAAAATCTTATTAATTCAAAGTATTTTATTTTGCCTGTTAGCAATACCGTTTTATTACCATACAGCGATTTAAACATTGGAAATTTGTTTACGTCAATCGTTAATCTCATTTGCATAAATTATGAGTACAATTTCCAAACTAAACCGCATGTTCTAACAACAAAATGATGTAACCAAAGACTATATGCGCATACGTGAAAATTATAAAATAAAGACAAATCAATCAATCAATCAAATAGATTTCTATAGCGCTCTTTCCTCGAAGTGAACACAGTTAATAATAACCGTATTTTGTAGACGAATACTTATAGAATAACATTTAAAACAACATTGATCAAGGCTTACAAAAAATTTTGGTAAAGGTGTCAATCAATCAATCAATCAATCAATCAATCAATCAATCAATCAATCAATCAATCAATCAATCAATCAATCAATCAATCAATCAATCAATCAATCAATCAATCAATCAATCAATCAATCAATCAATCAATCAATCAATCAATCAATCAATCAATCAACCAATCAATCAATCAATCAATCAATCAATCAATCAATCAATCAATCAATCAAATATATTTCTATAGCGCTCTTTCGTCAAATTCAAGAGCTATTTCGTAAACCCTTTGTCATTGAACTCCTCCGACTATATTTTGATTGACATAAATAAAATTTCGGTTTTTCGGTAAATATGAGATCCATTTTGACCGAAACCGAAATTGAGCCAAAATTACAAAATTATTTTCGGTCGAAACCGAAAAATTGCCGAAACTAAGAAAATTGGCAATTTCGGCGCCGAAACAGAAACCGAACCGAATTTCGGTCGGTCTCTAAACAGCTCCATCTTTATGTTCATCAGCAACTGCGTCCTTGTTCTTGACCAGAGCTTCTTCCAACACTCCAGCATCTACTGCATCAACCAGTGCATCAGCAGGCTTCTCTTCTGCACCGATGTCACATCCAGGTGGTGCAAGCGCAAGAGCAGCCTCTTCATCCATCCCCTGTAACACCATCGCATAGACGAAAGCCTTGACGTTGTTTCAACTTTTTGGATTCCACAGGAGTTGTACGTTCGATACGGCCATTTCCACTTCCAGCAGGATTGCTCGCACTTGCACACACCAATCACCTTCACGATGCCCTGATGCTAGTTGCGACGATAGTCAAGCCTCGGAGAAAAGTTCTTCCTCTTCAGAATCGGAACCACTATTTTCGTCGTCACCAATTCGATTATTCTCATCATCTGTTTTATCGGAAAAGATTTTATAGCATTTTTGTCATCATTAGAGGACTGCGACTTCTAGAGTTCGCAAGAAGCCGTCAACTCACTCTGGAAATTAATAACTTCGCATTCTCCATATAGTTAAATACCAGGGACGGCGATCTGCTGCAAATCTTGAAGGGGGGGGGGGTCCTACCCAGCATGGACGATTCTGGGGGGGGGGGGGGTCTTGGTGTTCGGACTTCCCTTCCCCCCACTTAAAAAAACATTATTAAACTTCTGTCTTAATACGAATATTCACGAAAGCAACGAATAGTTTGGTTTTAGACATTTATCACAATTTATTTGTATATAACTAGCAACCCCAATCGACTTATGCTAATGAGCAAAAGTGACGTTTTACAGTAAAATCAATCAATCAATCACTAATGATTTGTATAGCGCCATTTACTAAGTGAACAAAGGCGCTCTTCAAATAAATTTGTTAAATAAAACGGTTTTTAGACCACTACCAATATATGTATATATATAAATTTAAATATTAAAAAAAAAAACAATCAACCTCAATAATCCAACCTCACCCACACCACCATGACAATCATCGCCAAAAAATCACTATCACCCCAAATAAAAAATTCAATCATCACCACAATACCAACACTTATACCACAGCACAATCATCACCACATCATCTTCAAAACAACAATCAATCACTAATAATTTGTATAGCGCCCTTTACTAAGCGAACAAAAGCACTCAGCCATCACGTCCCAAACAAGTACGTCTTCAGGCCTCGACGGAAAGTTATGAGTGACTTAGTTGAAGTTAAAGAAGAAGGTAAAGAATTCCATAAAAGAGGACCACAGTAAGAAAAAGAACGTTTAGCAAAAGAGTGTTTAACTGGAAAACGAAAAGAACGATTAAAGGTAGATGATCTTAGACCAGATTTAGGGGGTTGTTTAATTAGATTTTTAAGATAAATTGGAATATTACAGTTATGAATTTTAAACATATTTAAACATATTTTAAAAGTCACTTTAGATCTCAAAGGTAACCAATGTAACAAACGAAGATAAGAAGAAATGTGAGAAAACTTAAGAGCACGAGCAACAAGACGATCAGCACAATTAAAGGTTTTATTTAGAGGAGCTAAGGTAGTATCAGGGAGACCATAGTAAAGAGAGTTGCAATAATCAATCCTGGAGAGAACTAGAGAAGATACAAGAAGTTGCAAGGTAGGATCATCGAGAAAAGGAAGAAGCTGTTTAATACGACGAATGTGGAAGTAACAAGATTTAGAGACAGATAGAATTTGAGGAGCTAAAGACAAATTAGCATCAAAAATAAAACCAAGGCTACGAATGGAAGAGGAAGGGTTTAGAGAGAGTGAAGAGGTGAACACAATCATCATTCTTCTCAATTTTCTGTCTTGACCCTGGTGCCGAGACTGCGATAGAGGGTGAAGAAGTCCCTGCCAACGCTGGTACTGCTGCTGCTATGGAAAGATTTTTCCTTTATGTCGCAGCTCACTTGATTCCCTGCGGCCATCTTGGTCTGCTGCGGCCATTCCTTGACAGATTCAAAACAACCAACATTCGCACTAAAAACATTCTAATTAATAAATTTAATTTTTATTTAGACTTAAGATTATAAAATTTTAATATATTATACCCAAAACCGTTTATTCTACAAATTTATTTGAGCGGCTGCCAAAATGGCAGCCGCTAACCAAAAATTATAGAAAAGTCTTAAAATTTAAGTTATGCGTTATTCTATCGAAATAAAAAGCAAGTGCATGAAAGACAATTTCATTATCTTTTAAATGAGTCTTTTATAAATAAATTATATATTATTTAAGCTTTCAAATAAAAGGATTTTAATCAAAGTATCCCTTGAATCTAGCGTAACAGTAAAAAGCTATAATTTAGGGACTGCTACTTCTTATACGTACTTATTCATTTCTTAATGCGCTAACCAAAAATTACGTATAATATTGAATGATACTTAATTAGATTCGTCTTTAAATAATCTATCATTATATTTTTCTTAAGTTGAACAAATATTAAGTGTGAAGCCAGAAAACTCGAGGCAAAGCTTTAAATTTAGTGTTTCGGGAATCAAAAAAGATAGTTTTCAATTAAAAAAGTTATTGAGAAAGTATAATTTATACTCAATAAATTTCTGTAAAAAAAGTTGTGAAAAAACATTTTTTAAGTATACGTAGCAACCACCACGAGGCTATGCAAATTAGCTTTAACCGGGGAATTTTTATGAATGATAGTCATCGTATAAAACTGAATAACTTTAACTTATTAATGTTTTGACTAAGGTCAATTGATAATTTTAAGGTTTAAAAATGAATTTTCTTTTCAATGAATATAATTTTAATAATATTAAAACTAAATAACAATTTTAAAAGCGATAACTAGTTTTACACTATGTTATCCACAGTTTGGGCACCAGCATATTTTTAAGTTTTTCAAGTTGCTCTCTCAAAAAAGAGAGTATAAAAAGAAATTAAACATTTTTGAAAAATTCTTCAAAAGTTCTATAAAATATGTCAAAAGATATTAAATTTGATGAGCAGGGAATGAATTATAATGTTTTTAGAGAGAGGTGAAAGGTTTTTATTAAAACTCTCTAAAATTAGCAACATATTTTAAAAGATTGAATTATATTTTGAAAATAAATTATATTTTCTTTAAAATTATACTAAAATCATTGAGTTAAACCTATTTTTGAGCCCTCAAGACCACATCATACATACCCAGTACACTTATCGCCTGTCATTTAGGAGTTTTAGGTTCTTTCTAGATAACTAAAAGTGCATGCGTAAAAGCTCACTACACGCCATTTTGTCTCATAATTTAATTCACATTCAAATAAAGCATATAAAAACATGAATTAAAAAATATGATAGTTAAAATTGTAAATCAAAATTGGAAAGTCAACTTTGAAATGATTTTCTGACGCTTTTGACTCTCCAAATGCCTCTAAACTTTAGACTCGAAAAGGGTTTCGGATTAGGATCTCATACGATTTTTTGTTCTTGTTTTTGCCCTTTTTTCATGTAAAAAATAAAATGCCAAAAATGTTTTCAATATCTTAAATAGGATAAAAAACATTCAAATCATTCAAATTGATCATGCTGGCGTCATGAACAATCAATCAATCAAATCAATTTCTATAGCGCTCTTTCCTCAAATTCAAGAGCGCTGGTAAATGAATTTGTTAAACAGATATGTCTTAAGATCCGTGCGAAAAGTAAATAATGATATAGAAGTAGTTAAATAAGGAGGTGATGAGTTTCAAATATATGGACATCTTTAAAGAAGGGTCATCTAAGTAAGGTAATAATTGTCTAATACGTCAGTTTTCAATAGATAATAGACATAAACAGTCATGTGTAAAAGATTCGTTCTGACAGTCTGTCCTTCATCTGCAGAGCTCATTTGCCTTGTGAAGTAAGTAGCCAGTGGGTGCTTGCAAGCTGTGCACTGGTGTTCAAATTGAGGCCCTGGCACTTCTTCATAAACACAGTCATGTATTGAAGATTTGTTCTAACAGTCTGTCCTTCATCTGCAGAGCTCATCTGCCTTGTGAAGTAGGTAGCCAGTGGGTTCTTGCAAACTGTGCATTAGTGCTCAATTTGAGGCCTTTGCACTTCTTCCTTTTAAAATAAGTTTTTATTGTAGTCCGTTAGACAGTTATTGGTTGTTGAAGATTTTAATTCCGAGAGCAAGATAAATTTAAAACCAGAAAACAAGAAAAGATATAAATTATAATTACTATAATTATTTGAAATTAAAAAAACTAAATTATTAGATAAGAAGACAAACTATTTAACAAAATCATTACGGTTAAAGCGGCTGCCAAGATGGCAGCTGCTAACCAAAGATTTTATCAAAAAGACCCAAAAGCACTATTAAGTTACTTTTTCATTTAAATTGTCAAAATAAGCTTTTAATTTAATTTGTTAATTTGAATTTTAATTCATAAAAAAAAGTTTCATCAATATATGAGAGATAATGAAAAAGTATAGTGATAAAGTTAGACTCTTAAAGCCTGGTCCATGAAACGCATATTTATTCACGCCAAACAGTGCTGTACGTAATTCTCCTAAAAGTTCAACTTATTCGAGTTTAAAAGCTGAATAACTTTTGAACCCATTGGAATATTGAAACAATAAAAACAGATTCACAATCGGCAAATAAAAATCTATTAAATGTATATTAATTTTTTTTAAATTGACAATTTTGAAAAATCCGTGGTGGTTGCTAAGTATACGAAATCGATTTTAAAGTGTACATGCTTTCGACTTAACACAAAATTGTTAAGTTATTAAGTTAAAATAGGTATAACTTTTTTAAAAAAAACAAATTAAAATTTGGTTAACGTATTTAAAATCAGTCAATCAAAATCTACAATTTGAGCGTTTCAAATTAAAAAAAGTATATAATAATTAATAAGAATAAACTACTGTAAAGGTTGATTTCTTCCGTAAGTGAAGCTTTTAAAATGTTAATAAATTTGTCATATTGAAAGATATTATTCTTTTAACTTTTAATTCTGATTTCTTGTATCAAATCTAATAAAACTAGTGATTTTCAACAATATAAGAAGAAAAAACAAAAGTTATGACAAAACAACAATATTTCTGTCTTGTGAGGGGGCCGTGAATTGCTTATAGATTATGACGTAAAAACGGGACAAAAAATGTGTTCTTTTTAAATTTTAAAATAGGTATAACTTTTTTTAAACAAACAAATTAAAATTTGGTTAACGGATTTAAAATCAGTAAATCAAAATCTACAATTTGAGCGTTTCAATTTAAAAAAATGAACAAGTTTTAAAAATCGATTGGGGTTGCTAATACAGATATTATGTTTTATGCCATGTTTGAAGATTATGCTCGTATCAAAACAAGAGTTTAATCATGTTTTTTGAAAAAATTTGGGAGGTCCACATTAAGGCAGACTCCCTCACAACCAAAAAGTGGGGGGAGAGGGTACAGACCCCAAGATCACCGCCCATAATAAATACAAAATTGACTCCATCATGATGTCACAAAGATTCAAATCAAGGCGAACACAAGATTGTTCCTTGGTGCTGACGTCGGCAGCGAGCACAACTCAGAACTATCGAGCTGAAACTGAACAGCAAGCGCACCATTGAAGAACCCTATAGATGTTTTAATAAAATACATGAAAGTAAAGACGCCATATTTATTGTTACTTTTTTGATATATCTCGGCTCAAATAGTTCACCTAAGGTTGAAGAAAATATTGCTGCTATTTGTTATTATTAGAAACCATGCATCGGTTGATGCAAACAAAAAATAAGAGTGCTATCACCTGTAGTTACCGCAGTTCTATTTATAGCTCACTTTTCCATAGTTTCAGATACTTCCATATTATAAAAGATGTCGAATTTATACTGTATAAATTATACATCACCATTTAAATAGTCAAAAAATATTTTAAAAAGATGGCTACTGTATTAAAAAGTTTTATAAAAAATTTGAACTTAATACCCTTAGTGAAAAGTGATAAAGTGGATGAGGACTTCAAGTCTGGGTGCGGATATATCGATGTGTCCTTCCTCAGGTTCCTAGAATGTGTCTTTCACAAAGGCTTATTAAATAATTATCTTTTGAACTTACAATGAAGAGTAAAAAAATAATTTAGGTAAAATATCTATACAGGCCTATATTATATATTACATAGACCTATATTATATAGATCGGCTATTATAATAATTCATGCTCGTGGGCTCCTCCCACTATTTTGATTGACATTTGCTAAAAGACTTGTCCAAGAATTCAATACCTTTATAAAATTGATTGTTGTAGATCTTTCACTTATAAAACCATATTGTAAATTACTAAGTAATTAGAAAAGGGCGTATCCAGTCCAGAATAAAAGCAGCTATTATTTTTGTTAACAATAAAATGTTTGCATTATTTAAATAATAAAAAATAATACGTATTTATAATACGCAAAAGCACTCAACTGCAGCGCCACTCACACGACATAAGTCGTGAAACACCGCATCATATACACTAGGTATATGATAGCTTACGGTTGGCTGAACAGAGATTCGAGCTGGCGACCTTTAAGTTGCAGGTTCAACGACTTTACCATTTAAGCCAACCCGCTTGCCAATTCAAAAAAATGAAGCTTCATTAGAAGTGAAGAAGAAGCAGAGATGTTGTCCCACAGAAAAGTATGGAGCATGGCAAACAGATTGTTAAAATGTAGTTTGATGGAGAAGATCAAGAACTCACTCAATGTTTGTTAAAACTAGGAGTTTTAAAACTAGTTTTAAAATTCTCAATGTCTAAAAGCAAGAAATGGAGAGTTTTTTGATTAAATGCATCTTTTCCCATTCGTTTGTTGACTGTAAATGTGTTTGTGTTCACTTGCTGACAATGTAACCAAAACAGCAAAGTTTAATTTGGCTAAGATTGATTGCATTAAAATTGTTAAATGCGTTTTTTTTATTTTGTTGAAATATTTAAAGTTCGTTAATTAATTAACGCGTTAATTGAAAGTTAACGTAGATTAAAGCACAGCTCTAATTATTAATGAAGTTATTCCTACTGTTAGAAGGTCTTCTTGGTACACCTTTTCAGATGCAATTCTTAAATGTAGGCTGTGTTCAAAAAAGGAAAAACAAAGAAGGTTCGTTGTGAATACAGTTTTGGAAAAAGAGGAATTATAAATGCAGATACACAATTTGCTGATGAATCAGTTATACCCAGAAAACCATCTACCATAAACATTCGAACAAAGACACTTGAACTTCTAATTGCTTAGAGCGGAGCTTTTGAACCTCCTCTAACCTTGAGCACTGAAGAAATAAAAAAGTGCAAAACTGGTACAACTGCTATTTCTGTTTGGCAAATTTGTTTAGTTTTTTCACAAAAAATAAAGGCTTCATTGTATACCTAAATCTTCCATCAGCTATGAGACCAGTTTCTCATGAAGATGATTTACCAATTCCAAGAGCTCCAGTTTCATGGCAGGATATTACAGATTCCAAAGAGGATGTTGAGTTGGCGCAAGTGTCAACATACGGTGATTACAAAGCAAAAAATTCCTGTAGGGAACCTCATCTCAATTCACAAGTGGAACTTAATGATTTAGTTTGCGAGTTGTATTTCTCTAAACAGCAATCGGAACTTTTAGCATCCCGTTTTAACTTTTTTGCAAAGAGGATGCTGAGAGTTAATATTAAAAAACAGAAAAAATGTACTGTTGAAACAGTACAACAAAAGAAAGATGTAATTTACGCTGGGTCATTAGTTTACAAATTTGTGTCTTAAATGTTAACCCTAAATAGCATATCTTGATGTTATTTAGCGAGAAAATTCAAAACACAAAAATCTGTTTTTATTCATTGTTAATATCAAAATAACTCAATCACAAATCTTAAAATAACTTATCAAGATATATGAACTCAATAAACATAAAAACAATCGCTTTTAACGATTTACTCAACCCTTACCCAACCCTTACCCTAACCCTCACTCTAACCCTAACCTAACCCTAGCCCTTACCTTACCCTAACCCTAAAATGAACTTTTAGCGTGAATTTTCACGATAGAATTTAAATTACCTTCATTTATTGTAGTTGCATTTTATAATTTTTTTTAATCTGACATATATAATTATAAATTAGATTAAAATTTACGTAATATTTCATATCTATGCAAAAATCGACTGGTTGTATTGAAATAGAGCAATACATTTGACGAAGTATAACAAAGGAATGGGATGAGATGTGTAAAAAAGGGATTATGTTTCCAGATTTAGCACACAAAATTGATGAAAGACCATCTATTTATGTTTCATTTACGTAAAACTTGTTTCAACTCATTGGCCAGTGTAATCAAGCAGCTCCAGGTTCATAAACATTTTCATTTTTTTTAATTCTGAGCCAAAATGATGAGCTTGTCGTCCTGCCCCCACCATCTTGCCCCCAAATTTATTGAGAATTATTCATGTTAATAGGGAGTATTTCATATAAACTTTTAATAAATATTTTTCCAAATAAATATGTCACCTATTTCTGCAGCAGAGCTTATTTAAACGTGCATAAAAGTTATAACGTGACAGCGGAAAACAATCAAAGCTTCACAACTAAAAAAACAGTGATTTCAGCGTTAGCATACTATTGTTAAACGCAATCAATCAATGATTTGTATAGCGCCCTTTACGAAGCGAAAAAAAATCGCTCAGCCATCACATTTTGAAAAAATCAGTCTTCAGGCCACGACGGAAATCTATGATTATTTTAAGTTAAAGAAGAGAGTAAAAAATGTAAGCATATTTTAAAAATCACTCTTGATCTCAGAGGTAACCAATGTTGTAAAAAAAGATAAGGAGAACTATGAAAAAACGTAGGAGCACGAGCAACAAGACGAGCAGCACAATTGAAGACTTTATTTAGAGGAGCTAAAGTAGTATCAAGGAGACCATAGTAAAGAGAGTTGCAATAATCAATCCTGGAGAGAACTAGAGAAGATACAAGAAAGGGAAGTAGAAGACTCAGTAGGGGTTTTTCATGCTCTTAACTAGTGAAAAACTGGAAATGTGAGACATTCGTCATCTTGTCCGGTCTCCTCTAGAACCATTTTAAAACTATTTTATTCATTTTTGAAATTTGTTTCGACGTCAGCTTTAATTCGCATATTCATTCATTCGTTTATTATATACGGATTCTTGATCGTGGATAGAACTAAAGAATATAACATTAAATAACACCAGGTTTGGCACAGTGCAAGTGAACGACATACGTTTTCAGAACTACTACACCTACCGCATAATGGTTCTCCATCAAGCAAGCGACCCGAGTCGCATTCCAGCTGGAGGAGGGGATCGTTGGAAAATAGGCGTGCCATGGAGCAACTTGATGGAATGTCCCTGCTGCGAAGAAGGCGCTGAAAGCACGTTTTCATTGGCGGCGTGTATGAAGGAAAGTGGTCTAGATGAGGTGACAAGACTAAGATTCTACTTGCAACAACCTTCTAGTGCCTGGAGCCAGTTTAACTTGCACAACATCCAGGTCTTAAACATGGTTTTTCTTTTCAGTTTTTAATTATTTTGTTTCTGTATAATCATTTTATTGATTCAGTTGAATAATTGTTTTGTACTAAACAGGGGTGGCGATCTGCTGCAAATTGGGGGGGGGGGTCCTACCCAGCATGAGCGGCGATCCTGGGAGGGTCCAGGGCCCTAAACCCACTCTCCACTTTTAGGAGAAGAAAAATGTAAACTTTTATTTTGCTACGAGTATTTAAGTAAGCAAAAAATAGTTTTGTTTTAGACAGCTATCACTATAACTTTACATTAGGGGGGGGGGTCATACTATTGAATAAAAGATAATTTCATGATTAAAACTGGAACATGGTCTTGAAATATGAGAATTGCATGAGGAATTCGAAATATGTAATCAGACAACCTTTAGCTACTCGAAAAATGTTTTGGAAAAGTTGAAAAATGCGTTTTTTCAAACAAGTTTATACATCACCACATGGTCTTAAAGTTTGAGAATCACTATGAGAAACATACTCACAATGTATTACTATATAAACATACTCACAATGTATTTCTATATAAACATTCTTTTTCATCCACGCTTCAAGATTAGACTCGTATCAAAACAAGAGTTTGAGAATGTTTTTTCAATTAAAAGTGGCCCACAGGATCCCTCCCAGAACCGCTCTTCATGGTGCTGGAAAAGTTCTCAAAGAAATGGCTCATGCCGCTTGTATCTGTCGAAATCATTTGTGGGCGGAGATAACTGCCTAAGTAAACTGTCCAGTTATATAGACATCTGCTTGCTTGACTAACAGTTGTTACGAATAATTTTTTAATTTACTAGAATTGCTCCGTTAAATGCAAAATCGCTGTATTGGATTAGTGAGAACTGTATGGACAAATCTTCGAGTATTACCCAAAGAAGTTGAAAAGAAAAAAAAACTAGTTAGAGTTATTATCACGTGTATGGCATATATTAGTAGAAAACAAACATTTCGGTAGCCAAAATGTATTTTTCAACATATGATAGACGTTCAGCATTCAATCTTTTCATCTTCTGGCGTGAATTTAGGCGTAAAAAAAGGGAGAAAAGACAGTTTTTTAAAATTTTAAGTGCAGAGCTATATGGGAAAAATATGATGATAAAAGTCATATAAAAATTATTCTTAATCACGCAGTACTTTCTAACTCATCAGCCAAAACAGGTAGTCGTTTGTGCTGCAGAAAATGCATTCAAAACAAAACTGTCTAACGTTGTCGAAAATGTCCATTATGTAACATTTCTAACTCATCCGCAAAGAGACTTTTTTTGAAAGCCTCGATGACGACTTCCTTGTAGCGTGCCCTGTAGCATTCGACAGTGAATCGTGCCTGACGACGTGGTCAAACCAAGTCAACTTTCGACGTTTGACAGTTGCTATAAGAGGTTCTTGTTGTCCAACCAGTGCTGATGGACTTAGTTGTTGGTTCCGTGCTCCAAGTAAGTGATGCCGTGGAGTTTACGGAGAGATTTAGACTCAAAGACCTGTCTCTCGCGTTCTGTTTCCGCGTTAAGCGTCCAGATCTCCGTAAAGTAGGATACTGAGCACCAGTGACTTGTAGAGTATGTATCTGACAGAGAAGTTGATAGAATTACTTAACCAGAACCGATAAAGTCTGGCCATTGCTGCAGTTGCCATTGAGATTCTGGTTTTAATGGTTTATTTATGGTTGCTACCATTACTTTTTCCATTTTTCATTAATATTAATGTTTTAGGCGTATTGGAATTAAAGCGTTGAAAAAGTTTTGTGTTTTGAAAATTAGGCGTGGTTATATTAGGGCGTTGTGATGGTTGGGTGTTGTGATGGTTGGGTGTTGTGATGGTTGGGTGTTGTGATGGTTGGGTGTTGTGATGGTTGGGTGTTGTGATGGTTGGCTGTTGTGATGGTTGGGTGTTGTGATGGTTGGGTGTTGTGATGGTTGGGTGTTGTGATGGTTGGGTGTTGTGGTGGTTGAGCGTTGTGGTGGTTGGGTGTTGTGATGGTTGGGTGTTGTGATGGTTGAGTGTTGTGATGGTTGGGTGTTGTGATGGTTGGGTGTTGTGATGGTTGGGTGTTGTGATGGTTGGGTGTTGTGATGGTTGGGTGTTGTGATGGTCGGGTGTTGTGATGGTTGGGTGTTGTGATGGTTGGGTGTTGTGATGGTTGGGTGTTGTGAGGGTTGGGTGTTGTGATGGTTGGGTGTTGTGATGGTTGGCTGTTGTGATGGTTGGGTGTTGTGATGGTTGGGTGTTGTGATGGTTGGGTGTTATGATGGTTGAGTGTTGTGATGGTTGGGTGTTGTGATGGTTGGGTGTTGTGATGGTTGGGTGTTGTGATGGTTGGGTGTTGTGGGGGTTGGGTGTTGTGATGGTTGGGTGTTGTGGTGGTTGGTTGTTGTGATGGTTGGGTGTTGTGATGGTTGGGTGTTGTGGTGGTTGGGTGTTGTGGTGGTTGGTTGTTGTGGTGGTTGGGTGTTGTGATGGTTGGGTGTTGTGATGGTTGAGTGTTGTGATGGTTGGGTGTTGTGATGGTTGGGTGTTGTGATGGTTGGGTGTTGTGATGGTTGGGTGTTGTGGGGGTTGGGTGTTGTGATGGTTGGGTGTTGTGGTGGTTGGTTGTTGTGATGGTTGGGTGTTGTGATGGTTGGGTGTTGTGGTGGTTGGGTGTTGTGGTGGTTGGTTGTTGTGATGGTTGGGTGTTGTGATGGTTGGGTGTTGTGATGGTTGGGTGTTGTGATGGTTGGGTGTTGTGATGGTTGGGCGTTGTGATGGTTGGGCGTTGTGATGGTTGGGCGTTGTGATGGTTGGGTGTTGTGATGGTTGGGTGTTGTGATGGTTGGGTGTTGTGATGGTTGGGTGTTGTGATGGTTGGGTGTTGTGATGGTTGGGTGTTGTGATGGTTGGGTGTTGTGATGGTTGGGTGTTGTGATGGTTGGGTGTTGTGATGGTTAAGTGTTGTGGTGGTTGAGCGTTGTGGTGGTTGGGTGTTGTGATGGTTGGGTGTTGTGATGGTTGGGTGTTGTGATGGTTGAGCGTTGTGGTGTTTGGGTGTTGTGATGGTTGGGTGTTGTGGTGGTTGGGTGTTGTGATGGTTGGGTGTTGTGATGGTTGGGTGTTGTGATGGTTGGGTGTTGTGATGGTTGGGTGTTGTGGTGGTTGGGTGTTGTGATGGTTGGGTGTTGTGATGGTTGGGTGTTGTGATGGTTGGGTGTTGTGATGGTTGGGTGTTGTGATGGTTGGGTGTTGTGATGGTTGGGTGTTGTGATGGTTGGGTGTTGTGATGGTTGGGTGTTGTGATGGTTGGGTGTTGTGATGGTTGGGTGTTGTGATGGTTGGGTGTTGTGATGGTTGGGTGTTGTGATGGTTGGGTGTTGTGATGGTTGGGTGTTGTGATGGTTGGGTGTTGTGATGGTTGGGTGTTGTGATGGTTGGGTGTTGTGATGGTTGGGTGTTGTGATGGTTGGGTGTTGTGATGGTTGGGTGTTGTGATGGTTGGGTGTTGTGATGGTTGGGTGTTGTGAAGGTGCCCCGAGCAGATTCCTTTCATGAAGTTTTTCTTATCCCTTATTTCCCGTACGATGATCTTCTTCACCAGGAATTCTTCTTGCACAGATTTTGTCTAAGGGACGGAACAAGTTTGTACTCTTGCCTTGCATTGACAGATTCAATTGCTTAAGAATATCAAAAATATAACAAAGGTATATGACAAGACAGATATTTTAGGAGCTGAAGCAGGTTTTCGTGGCTTCAAAGACGAGTAAGGAATTTTCCATGAGAAAGGCATCTGACTTCGTAGACAAATAAAATGTATTCGTTCCGCACCCCTATCCTCGCACAGTCCAAAAATTAAACGCGTATTCAATGCACTTTCTCGGATAAAGTTTTCTTATTTTACAGCATTTTAATGACATCGTCTTTTTTTTAGCATCTAGCATCTCATGGTAAATAAAGTAATTAGAAGACTTATATTTGGAAGCTACAACTTTTGTTCTGGCAGCAAGTCCATGGCTGCTGCAACATCTGTGCATTAGGCTTATGACATTTCCACTTTTTTCACAGATTTTAGCTTTCGATGTCTTTACACGATGAGAAATAGAAGATATTTAGTACTTTTTTTTTTCTTCATAAAAACCACAAACCCAAACCGATTGAAATATTTCATTGAAGCGCGGTATAAATGTAAGTTCTTTGGATATCATTAATTCTTTTGTAAATATTTTGAACTTTGGTCTAATTTCGTTTTCTTTATTCTTGGATTCTTTCAGTGTGTTAGTTTCAAGTTGCTATTCGGGAAAATTTTAAATAAAAAACGTAGACGTTTTCCACAAGCGATTAGGTCGCAGGGAGAAATGACGACTTTTTAGTTCGTATTTTATGCTTACGAGGCTTGAGGTTCTCGTCGCGGCGGCCATCTCCTCTCGAGGAATGTTCTTTGAGAGGAGCCAAAAAGAACAAACTCAGGTCTTTGGAAAAATCTTTACGCAACTCAGAATAACTGGGCATTTTCTTGTTCTGTTGGACCTTACTGTCCCAAAGTATCCATAACCTCCTCTTTGAAGTTCATCAATTAGCTTCAGTGGCTGAAAAATCTATCTCCAAAAGAACATTTGGTAGTTTTGAAACTAAAATCAAAACAACGCTTGCACCAAGACCCAACTCCTTGTCATATACTGGACCTGTTGTTCCCTGGTGAAGCTCATATTGAATTGAATAAGCAAGACGGTTGCGAAGACACCGAAACTTAAACCCTAACCTTTTTGGCTTCTCCCTTATAAATTGTTTCGCCACATTTTTCCATAATATATAGTGTCATACTTTCATCAACACTAATGCTTCCAAGAAAGAATTTTCTATGAATTTTTGATTTAGCAAAACAATTAGAAGTCTAACTTCGGTAAATTCATCTTTTTTCTCATTTTATAACTTTTGGACAACGACTTAAATGAATATTTAAAAACTTATATTAAAATTTGACACCCCCATTCATGCTCACTGTTCCAATAATAGAACATTCATTATTTGTTAACAATTAATGATAAATAGACTAGAAAATAGACTGATGAGAAATTTTAATTATATATTAAGAAAGGGTAAGTTATTGAGAAAAATCAAAAAAACAAAATACATAAATGTTTAAATTTTTAGTAATTATTTTTCTTTAGCCATATTTTTAAAATATTTTTTTCCTTTTTTTAAATTATAAAAAGAAATCACCAAAAATATAATTTTAAGATAATCAACAAACTATTGAAACCATATTGTAGTTAATTCATTTTTAAACAAATTTCAGTTTAAAAATTAAAGATTTACCGATTATTTAATTTTCTGTTAATTTTTTTTGATGTTTCAATATTGGAACACTGAGCAAAATGGGATAAACTAGTGATTACAACGGGCTCAGACAAAACGTTCAACTGAAAACTTTGACTTTTATTTATACCACACAATAAGGCATAAAATTGCGTGAAAAAATGTATAATACCATTGGTCTCAGTCTTAAAATAGTTTTATTTTAAATTGTAATAAACTAATTTGGTGTTTTTTAAACACAATTTTACACGTTTGTCGGATTCAGTTGTGGTCAGACAAACACAAGCGAAATGACCCGAGGAAATTACCAGATTTTTGTGTAAAATTAGTAAACGTAAACTATATTTTAAAATTGTTAATTCTTTTTCAAGGAACTTTATTTTACTGGAATCTTTCTTGATTTAATTTGCACATATTATTTGATTTTATTATATGAAAACTGCTTCAAACAAATTAATTTAACTAGTGGAGGACTAAACCCCAAAATTTATAATTCATTTGAAGTTATATTATAGTTTTATTTATTTCACAAATTACGACAGGTTTTTGGAACTACAAAAACCCATGAACAAACCTCCTCCAACAATCTTTCTGCCGAAAAGACAAAATCACCAATACGAACAGGAAAGTTCGTGTGGAGTGAGCCATACTGAAGTTGCGCTGGCATCTGATACAATGAAAAAGTGATCCAGTGATCCATCAATCAATTTGATCAATTTTATAAACTTTTTTGGAGAACTTTTCTATGTGACAACTCATTTGAACCTATTTAAAAACATTTATGGTGAATAAAAAAATAATTGTCAGTTCATTATTTTTGTTTTTTTGTGTGCAAACTGTTTTAATCAAAATTGTTTCGAATCTTGCAGAACATCACCAAATAGCGGGGGGGGGGGATTTACTAACTAAGGGAGCAAAGTGTTAAATCAAATGTTTTCCGGGTGATTGTTTCTAGTTCACATGGCTTAACCCTTAGAGGAAAATACATAAATAGAAGAGTGTTTGAAGACTTATGCCACAATGCGGCATTCGAGTTGAAGCAGGTGATACTAAAATGCAACATCATTTGAGAACGGGCCAAAAATACATCATAGTAGTCTCCTATTATTATAAATGAAATAATACATTTTAGCGGAGAAAAAATTAAAGATTATATACTTCAATGTAGAGACCGACCGAAACTGATACTTTTAATTTGGCCGAAACTGAAATTAAGCCAAAATTAAAATTCCAGTGCCAGCCGAAACCAAAACAAAAGCAAAAAAAATTTTTTAATCAATTATTTTTACATAAAAATAGTATTTCACCATTATAATGTCAGTTTAAAAATTAAATCCAAAAAACTTATAATTTAAGCAATGGGTTTTGTTCCAGATGTTGTTCTTAAAGACGCCTATAAATCATTCACACACGATATCTAATAGATATCTAATGGATGTCTAATAGAGATGAGAATCGAACTCAAATGTAATGGTTCGAGTTAGATTCAAGATAAACTGAACTTACAAGCAAACTTTTTGGTTTTTCGGCCAATGTGAGATCCATTTCAGCTGAAATCGAAATTAAGCCAAAACTGCAAATATAAGTTTCAGCCAAAACCGAAAAATGACCGAAACTGTAAATTTAGATTCGGCCGAAACCGAAAAACAGCCGAAAATAAAAAAATGTGAAATTTCGGCGCTAAAACCGAAGCGAATTTCGGCCAGTCTTTACTTCAATGACAACCCTCAATGAAAGTGTTGAAAGCAAATAAAACAATATAATCTGGTTATGGAGGTTTAAGCCTGCGACCGAAGCTTCCTAAGATGTCCAAGATAAATAGTCTGCGAACTTGAACAAGCATTTGACTGACGGTATTTCAGGGAGGGAACCGATAAGCATTAGATTGAGATTTTTTATGTGAATGTAAATGAAATTAGAAAAAAACATTTTGGGTTTTGTAACTAAGTGCTGTTGATATCGATGACACAGTTTATAAGTTTGTTTAGGCTTTGATGGATGCTCTACTATGTCTGGGAAAGAAGGAAATGTGCAAGCAATTTTGAAACAAAAATATAAAAATGCTTCATACTTCTTTTGTGCATCGCAAAGATTGAATCTTGCGATAAACTCTGGCCGGCAAAATTTTTGCAAATCGTATGTCAGTTAGTGTGTTTTGAAAGGAATTTTGTGTGAAAAGACGATCCTAAGTGCTCCATCTCATCACGTTTTTGAGATATATTATTTTAAAGATTATAATTGCAGTGATTACGCTGTTTATGATATGTTAATTGAAACGGCATTCTGTTGGATTGGACAATTTGAGCTAGTATTTATGAGTCTTAAATATAATATAAGATTTTATAGACGAAATCAGTTTTTGAAAAATTGATTATATGTATACTTAATATACATTTTAACGGCATTAAAATGTTTAAAGAATTTTTAAAAAATTAACGCATTTAAAATTTTAATGCATTTTAATTTATCCAAACTGAGCTGTTTTTTGCTGTGTTGGCTACCTTGCCATAAAGTGAACACAAACACTCTTAATTTAAAAACGAATGGGAAAAAGTGCATTTCATCAAAAAACTTCTCATTCTTTCTAGATTTGCAACAGAATTTCTAGGCGATGAAAAATACGTAACATGTTCAATAGTTTACTTGCAATTTGTCGCTTTACACAAGAAATATGCAATTGAGAAGATGATCCAGCTTATGTCATTCGTTTCAGAATAAAAATGTCTTTCGGAGCTGGAACGAGAAAGATTAATCAAAATATCCAATGGTTAAGAATTGCCACATCATTAGAACCCCTGATTTAAAAACTTGAAATGTCATCAAAAGGATGAAAGAGAAGCAACGTGGGAAGAGTTGGAGAAACTAGTAGATGGTAAGAACTATACAGCTTTCACCAAAAAAGCGACTACGAACATAAGTAACTTCAAATTCTGAAGATGAAGATGCCTCGATGATTACCAAGTCAATCATTAAACGTCATAGAACAGAATCTGAAGTAGGCTTTGAGAGTTGTTCTCTTGTTTGGTGGCAACAATACGAAGGGGCATATCGGCTCTTGCGAAACTGGCAAGAAAGTACTTGTCATCTCCTACAAGTACAGTTCCATGTGAACGTCTATTCAGCTTGTCAGGACACATAGTTAGCAAGAAAAGAGCTTTTTCAGGTCCAACTAATGTTGAAAAACTTGTTTGCTTGAGTAACTGGCTCAAAAAGGATGTGTGACAACTGCATTTTTTATCATTTATGGATTTGTTTTTATTCATTCATATGTGGATTATTTTTATAAATAAATTCTGATAACATTTCTATTACATTTAAAAGAAATAACAATTTCAATACTACTTAATACTAATGTCAAATATGCTAAAAACATTGCGTTATAATACGATTAACGCACGATCACATTTTTAAATGCTGCGAAGGGCATCCAGCCGTCAAACCTGCTACAAACATGAAAGGTCTCAAAAGAAATAAAACGACAGACAGTGCTGGCTACCCAGGCATAGTCAGTAGTGTCTCCGGTTGTGGAGCTCTCGGGCGTGGAGCTTCAGGATCGGGCCGTGCAGGCGAAGTAAGCGAGCGCCCAACAAGGTTTCGTGCCGGAACCCTAAATGTAGGCACGTTGAAAAGAAAAGTAGGCGAAGTGGTGGAGACGTTGAGTAGGAAGAGGGTAGACGTGTGCTGTCTCCAGGAAGTGAGAAGTGTTGGTTCAGGGGTGAAAGTGGTGATAGGAAAGGATGGTAGTTACAAGTATTTTTGGTCTGGGAATGAAAGAGGTGTTGGTTTAATGGTTGCAAAAGCGTGGTGGGAGAAGATAATCACAGTAGACCGGGTCTCAGATCGAATCATCATCATGCGAATGATAATAGGCAAGATGATATTTGCTTTTGCGTGCGTAGACGCCCCTCAATCTGGACTCAGTTTGGCAGAAAAAGACAGTTTCTACCAAAAGCTACAGTCGTCATCATACCAACCACAGAAGAACTATTTGTATGCGGGGACTGGAACGGACATATTGGCTGTGATTCCAGTGGTTACAGAGAGGTCCATGGCGGGCATGCAAGAGGTGAGCGAAACACTGAAGGGGAAGGAGTCCTGGAAATTGCGGTGGCATACGAGCTAAAAATCTTCTAAATTAACTAATCATAAATATTCTGATAAAATTAACAAAATAAATAATGGTAATAATAATGATAATAATAATAAAGTTAACTTCAATAATATCAACTTGAAAAATACTAATTTAAAGTTTGGCCTCCTAAATATAAGATCACTTAGTAATGAGTCACTCTATGTCTCTGATCTAATCACTTTTTATTCTTTAGACTATCATCTCTATTAATTCTATTATCTCTTCCTCCAATTCTAAAAATAGGTGTCTTCTTTATCTAAACTTTTACATAAAAACTCTCCTCCTCCATCTTTCTCTCCTGATGACTATCTTGAATTTCTAAATAATAAAATATCAAATATTTGATCTTCGTCTAATAATAAGCCTACACCATCTTTTACTAAGTTTACTTTTGAATCTTTGTCATCCTTCTCTCCTGTCACATTGGACCATCTTAAAAATATAATTGATTCTATGTCTCCCACTTCTTGTTCTCTAGATCCTATTCCTACAACCCTTTTAAAATAACTCTTATTTTATTCTATCTTATTGTTTTGGATTTGGTTAACGCAGCACTTGTTAGAAGTCATATTAAGGATACTGACGCAGCATAATCGTTCGTGTGATGCACCCTTCCGCGCAAGTGTCGCTGCACTGCAATGGTCTGCAAGGGTCTATAATGGTCTGTCACAGCACGGCAATGGTCTGCAAGGGTCTATAATGGTCTGTCACAGCACGGCAATGGTCTGCAAGGGTCTATAATGGTCTGTCACAGCACGGCAATGGTCTGCAAGGGTCTATAATGGTCTGTCACAGCACTGCAATGGTCTGCAAGGGTCTATAATGGTCTGTCACAGCACGGCAATGGTCTGCATACGACCAATTGCTGCTCCAGTTTGGCAGCATTGCTTGGATGCTGATGGGTGCGCCACGGAAGAATCAAGCAATTGCTGTTGCGCTGAACTCATCCAGACTTTGTATTCTGCTATTGCGCTGAACTCATCCAGACTTTGTATTCTGCTGTTGCGCTGAACTCATCCAGACTTTGTATTCTGCTGTTGCGCTGAACTCATCCAGACTTTGTATTCTGCTGTTGCGCTGAACTCATCCAGACTTTGTATTCTGGTTTGTGCATCATCGCTGTCATTCGTACGCCAGCTGAGCAGTGCTGCCTGCTTTAGAAGCAATATCGTAATGCTAGATAAGGATGCAGGATCAAGAGAAGGCTTCTCAATTGTAGGAATAATAAATGAAGATTCGAGGATAGAAGGAAATTTAGATTTAGACAAAGTGTAAAGCACCCTGCAGTGCAGACCGCCCTGCAAGAGCTTGTTTGTCGCCACTGGAGAAGCCTCCGAGTCTTTCGAGTCTACCGGAGTAGATGTCTCCTCTGATCTTGACTTCGGGATATTTAACATCATGTCAACTCATCAAATGTTAAAATATCTTTCATATAATTACAGATCATATTACAGATAATTGAAAATCATATTACAGATAATTAAAGAACATATTACAGGCAAGCTTTTGCAATTAAGTCATCAATTTTACAATTCGTTGATTCAATCATCACGAAATTAAAACTTGAATTATAACACTTTTAACTCTCCAGATATTTATCTCAACAAATTTGAAAATTTATTTGAATACACACACGAAGACTCAGACCTAAACGACGCAGGCATCCTTGCAGGGAAATATAGACGGCTGTTGAGCTCCGAAAAGCACAGTGATTCATCAATTACATTACACAAGCCCCACAGGGAGCCTGCAAGCCACGCTCACATGTCGCCACAGTGTGCGACGTAAACAATGAATAAAAGGTCGCCATTGATTTGAGCGCGGTAGTTTGTGAAGTGGAAGCGAGACTAGAAGGTGGATAGTCGAACAGAGAGTCACAGAAAGCACGAACGAATCAATAAATGTCTCAGAGGAGCAAAAAGAACTGCGTCAAGAAGCCTCAGAGAGCAGTTCATCTGACTGACTGACGAATGCATTACACACACACAATGCAAATACTGAATAGAAATTCTAACACGACAGTTGCAGCGGCCAATGCAGTTGCAGATAAGCAATTCTTATACTGGAAGTTCCATGAACCTGCCACCTATCCACAACAAGCACACACACCACACTGTGATGTCATGAACCCGCTACTTATCCCCAACAAGCACATACACCACACTGTGATTGGTCTGACGGAAAGAATGAATGCACCTTAAGTGATGAGTGGTTGCACGGTAGAAAGAAGTGGTGCTTAATGATGATGATGATGGTGATGATGACGATGATGATGATGATGATGATGACGATGATGATGATGATGATGATGCTGGTGGTGATGATGATGGAGATAAGGGTGACGACAGTGATGATGGTGATGATGACGATGAGACTCAAGGGTGCTGCTTGAGGGCAGCGTCGGGCTTGGAGGGGGGCTGCATGCTCACGCCGATGCTCTGCGCGAACGTCTCGAAGCCCTGCAAGAAGTCCAGTTCCTTCAGGGACTCTTTCGGAGCACTCAACATCATGTTGTTGATGTTGTTGTTGATGTTGTTGTTGTTGATGTTGTTGATGTTGTCGAGAAGAAGTTGTTGTGGAGAGTTGGTCAGTTGTTTATGTTGCTGAGCTGTCATCATTCTCTGCTGCCAAAAGTCGGTTGTGTTGTTGTTGTGGTGACTCATGTGGTGGAGTGTGTTGTTGTTCTTGTGCTCAGTAGACCGCATATTGTTGTTGTTGTTGTTGTTACCTTGTGAAGTGTTGGCAGCGATAGAACTCTGGCTGCTGAAATGTTTATTATCATGATGATGATGAATGTTGTTGTCAGCAGGGGCATGAGGGTCATTGAAGGGGTGGTTGTTGAGGAAGCCGAGGTTGGAGGAGGAGGGCATGGAGGAGGAGGGCATGGAGGAGAGTGCTTGTGAGTTCGCCTCGATCAACAGCTTTGCCTCTCGGTGTCGCCACGTGTAGTGCTGCTTTAGCGACTGGTAGTTCATGAGCTTCTCGTTGCAAATGCCACACACAAAGTCGGTCGGCATGTGTTCGTCGTGGGCGCGTTTGATGTGGGCACACAAGCTCGACAGGTGGATGAAGGAGTCGCCACAGTGTTTGCAGACGTTCGGGCGCCTGCCCAGGTGTTTGTTGAGGTGTTCCTTGAGCGTGTGTTTGAAGTTGTAGCTCTTGTCGCAGTGGGGGCACTGGAACTTTCCGTTGGTGGCTCGGTGCAGGCAGTTGTTATCAGGTGTGTCGTGCCAAGTTTCGCTGCCTGCGAAGGAGTGCAGTGGAGTGGAGAAGAAGTTGCCGTCGTACTGCTGCGTGTGGCTGGGCTGCGTGCTGGCGACGCTCGAGGACTGGTTCAGAGGCTCGAGTTTGATCTGGTGGGCAGTCTTTTGTTGCGAGTCGTCAGCATGGTCCTCTTTGTTGTTTCTATTATTCTTGTTGTTGTTGTTGTTGCTGTTGTTGTTAATTTCATTGTTAATTTCTTCAATGGGGTTGTTGCTGTTATCATCCTGGTTAATATTCTTGTTGTTATTCTTGTTGTTGTTGTTGTCGATGATGACGATGTTGTTGTGGACGTTGTTGTTGTTGTTGTTGTGAGGGGCATGGAGGAAGGGAGGCAGGTGTTTGGAGGCTTGTTGCGCAGTCACAGACATGCATGGCACGTCGCTCCAGCGTATCACTGAATTATTATTATTGTTGGTGTTGTTGTTACTATTGTTGTCATTGTTGTTGTTGTTGTAAGCTGGAGTGCCCATCTCATCCTTGCCCTAGAGTGTGCATCATTGACACACACACGCTCACGCATGCACACACACACACTCACAAACACACACGCACACACACAAACACAGGCACACATACAGAACTGACTGTTTTCTTGTTGGAACGACCTTGCTTGTGCTTCCAGGTGTGGTGCTGCTTCAGGAACTGCTCAGTGGCGAAGACGTCGTGGCAGATGTCGCACATGAAGTTCGCCACTCTCACCTGTGTGGTGCATGCGTCGACAATGCAAGACCGACTCGAGAGGGCAAGTGCCCTGCTGAATGGTCCCTCGCAAATGCAGCACTTGGCTTTGCCGCACTGACTGACTCATTGACTTCGGTGCATCACGAAAAGACGATCAGCTCAAGGGCTAAATGATTTGAGACTTGTTGTTGGGAATGTCTGCCACCCAATGAGGACCCTCCTCAGGGGCACTCGCTAGGCAGGCCTCTTTCGGAGCTCCATTCTTTTAGTTTACCAAGCTTTTTGATTTTTAAAATAGGATAATTGCTTAGATGATTTCTGCCTTTATAATACAGATTTTTACGACGAGTGCAACGATGGCAGGAGGAGGTCATGTCAAAAACGAAGAAGAAGATACTTTTGTGAGGTTGTGCTGCGTGCTGGTAGTAGTTGTGGTTAATGAGGGTGATGGAATTAGTTACACTGGGTGGTGACGGTAGTAGTAATAATTTATTTATTAATATTAGTTATTGATTCAATATTTTTTTTACTTTTCCAAGTACTTTCATTGGTAGTTATTGGTAGTTCGAGTGACATCCTCATTCATAAGTAAGTGGTCTTGGAGCCCGTTCGGCTTTAAGCCACCTTAATAACACTCCTCGTTGTATTGTATTGCATTGTATCAAACGCGAGCCCTCTTCTGCCAAAACGTGGAAAATATAATTTATGAATTATTCCGTAAACTCATCTAAAATGAAACGTAGTTGTACTCAACGGAGACAAAAAGATCTGCTTCACGAACATCTACTGCCCACCAACCAGGAAAACAGCAGATGATCATCGTGAACAGAAGCCGGTGTTTCATCTTATACCAGTACCCCAAGAAGGCATCATCGCAGGTGACTTCAACGCTCACAACCCACTGTGGGACCCCGTATCGCCAGCTGATGTCAGAGGCACATTGCTCCAGGAATGGGTTGACAACAACAAGCTTCTGGTGGTCAACGACGGTGCACCGAGGAGTACTAAACTTTCAACACCTGACAATGCCCTCTCGTCACATCACACCCCGATAATCATCCGTTCGTTCGACAGATGCCCAGCTGGGAAACCAGTCAGCGAGTCAAAGTTCTTGCTGGGTAGATTGGAATGGCCTCTCAGTAGCTAACGCAATTCCAGGATTGGACCCGAATCAAAGTCGGAAACCGGGAAGAGGTTTTCGGGACGGGAACGGGAAAAATCGGGAACGGGAAAAACGGGAATAAACGTTATTGGGATTGAATTCTTTTACAATGATTTTTCAGCAAACTCCCAAGTATGGAAATCTCTATTTCATCGATACTCCGTACTTAAAATAAGTATTAAATGCAATGGAAATGTATAACGAAGCCACCATTGCGTTGTCAATGTCAAAATCTTTATCACTACATTTGAAGTTGTTATGGCGAGTCCAAATATTATCGAAATTAGAACAAATGGGTGATGCTGAAAACTTGTCAGATGAAATTAAACTGGTCAGTTATATTATTTTTATTTTATAAATTAATACTTTGAATTTGAATTATTAACATCCAGTTGATTGCTCAGTTGATCATTTCGACAAAAGAAAAGATGCCATTGATCTTATTCATATGGCAGCATGTCTGTCGCATCCCCCAGTATAAAAGAATAATAAGAAAAGAGTTTGGGATAGAAAAGGAATAAATACCAAGACTTTCATTAGGGAAAATTTAATTCTATTTTGTACAGCCAGACCAAGCCTCAGTGCCGTTGAGAAAAAAAAATAAATGATGGTTAATTAGACCTATTATGATTGTTTTTAAAACAAAAAAAGTATAATAAAATTATTATACTATCAAATTATACGAATGATTTTATATTTACAGTTGTGGAGAATAAGAATGTTGTCAAAAAACATATTTCTAACATTATTGAAGAATTAATAATAATGAGCGAAAGAAAAATTCAGAAGAGGATGAATTGTACAAATATTCACAATTACGTCCCACCAAAATTGTAGATTATAAAGATGTTAAATCTATTGAAGTAAAATAAAAAAATACTACAAGAAGTAGCCAACATTTTGTTTAGTATACCTGCAAGTTCTATTCCCTGTGAACGCAATTTGTCAACATGTGGTCGTTTAACTTCAGACCCAAGATCACCTAATTTGGAAGCTAAAACTTTTGACGGTTTAACCCGTGTTAAAAGCAATAAAGACTTGATTGAATTACTCAAAAACAATGACTAACTTCAATTCTTTCATTTCAATAAACATTTGAAATGTAAATCGTGTTTTTTTATTTTGTTAAAAGAAATATTTTTTTACTTTCAAATAATGAACTTTAAGAAATTTTAGGACTAGCAAGTTTGGGACAGGTGAAAACGGCAGAAAAAATAAATAAACAAACAAATTTTTGTTGTTGAAATGGGTCGGGATTGGGTCCAAAAGTTTCGGGAACGGGACGAAACGGGAAAAAAAATTTCGGGAACGGGACGGGAATGAAAAATCGTCCAAGTCCTCCTACATCCAATCTGCACCACCACACCGACCCAATATGCAATGCTGTGTGGTGAAAACATCCGTGTGAACTTCGTCTTGTACTGCACTCAGAATGCGAACAACCAGTACACCCGTCCTGTTCCGTACCAAAGCAGACTTATCTTGCTCACCAGCGACAGCGACCAGAGGAAGCAAACAGCGCACAAGCAGACTTGGCGACCATGCCATGGAACTGACTCGAGAGCCTGACAGGATGCCGCAACTGGTCGAGCAATACTCGCCAGACTGCCTAACTATGAAAGTATAACAAAAACATCACTTGCAGCAACCACAACAACAACAGCACTTGCAGCAACCACAACAACAACAGCACCTGGGAGTGTCTGCGACGAACATGGGCACACAGACTGCTCAAGTGGATGAAGCGAAGGGAGCAGTGTTTGCACTGGTGTGGACGGACGCCTGTAGGCGTGTTTGCATGTGTCTAGTCTGTGGTGCTACTGCAAACTATTCATCACTCTAATTACGATCTAGCACTCACGCAGTACACAAAGTAGTCATCCACGATGATAAATATCCAGTACGAGCACAACAGCCACACATCTTCCGCCACCACCACAACAAAAACAACGACTAAAAAAACTACCATACAACAACCACAGTACTGACCAGTGTGTTTGTTGATGTGGTCCTTAAGGGAGTGCTTGAAGCGGTACCTCTTGGGACAAAAAGGACAGTTGTACTTTCCTTCCAGTCGCTCCACCAGACCCGCCTGTCATGCCAGAGTGTGTGGATGAATAAATAGATAGATGGGTGAATGGATAGATGCTTGCGTGGGTCAAATAATTTCTAGATGGATTGTTTAATAATATATTTAAAATAATCCAAATAAGAAGATGATGGTGAAGTAGCTTCATCTCAGAGTGGTGATGGATAGACGGTAGTGAAAACAGCCACCTACCTTGATGGCCATCTGGTGCAGCTGAGACTCTCCCGTCAAGAAGTCGTCTCGAGCCTCCACATACTCCTCTTCCTCCTTCGTGCCTCCATCGCCCACATCGAAGACTGCGTGTGGTGATTGCCAGTTATGATTGGTGCTGCTAATGTAGTTAAGTCAGGTTCGGTCAAAAACCTCCTACTAGCAACACGCAAGCAAGCACAGCCTGTATTGTAGTCGGCAACTGAACCAGCTCGCCACCCTCCTGTCCCTATAACTCGGACTCTTTGGTGGGCATCTGGCTTGAGAGGCAGCACGAAAAGAAAGCTGTGAAGGGCAGATGAAGACTTTAGGGTGTCAACGACCAACCCAGGAGCATCCTCACGGGAAAGCACTCAAGACAAGTGCTATTGCCCCTTCAGTCTCCCTACCAGGAAGACTGAAGGTCCTGCTGCCTTGCAGGTTAGGTTTTGTGTAACCAAAGAAGTTTCAACTTCTTTCCAAACACTAGAGTGGGTGACGATTGCAACTCTTGGTCTCTACGTCTTGGAAACATTATCAATGGAAGCATAGTCGACGAAGAAGAAGTAGTTAGGGCTATTCAAGGGCTTCCGAATAAGCAGTGCTCGAATGACCCGGTTCCTACATGGCTGTTGAAGGAGATATCTGGAATAATTGCTCCTTTTTTAGTGAGCTTATTCAACAGGTCTTTTTCGGCAGGCAGGGTTTCAAAGTCTTTCAAGTCGGCCTACATCACGCCACTGCTTAAGAAGCCGAGTCTTGAACTCACTGAAACTTCGTCCTACAGGCCTATTTCAAACTTGAGGGTGTTGTCCAAACTCATGGAAAGATTAGTTCTCCACAGAGTTGCCAACTACCTCACAGAATTTCATCTTTTCCCTCCCTTCCAGTCAGCCTACCGTCGTCATCATTCAACAGAAACTGCCATAACCAAAGTCTTTTCAGACATCGTTAGAGATGACGGTAAGCTTACATTGTTAGTTTTGCTTGATCTATCGGCAGCTTTCGATCTGGTAGATTACACAACACTGCTCCGAAGACTGCAGATCCCCTATGGTTTCTCTGACTCTGCGTTAGAATGGTTTAGAGACGACTTAAGTGACAGATGTTTCGACATCCGCTGTAGTAGGACAAAATCGACAATGTCGGTTTCCGCTGTAGGAGTCCCCCAAGGTTCAGTCCTTGGTCCTTTACTGTTCTCGTTGTACACTGAAGATTTGGAAAGAATAGCAGCTAAACATGGGCTTGCTTTCATCAGTATACTGATGACACCCAGATTTACGGTCATTGCATTAAAGATCATCTAGCTGATCGGCAAGAAAGGTTGTCATCATGCATTGATGAAATTGCTGCTTGGATGGGTGCCAATCAACTGAAACTTAACTCCAGCAAAACTGAAGTTATCTGGCTCTCATCCCGTCGAAACTCTGTTCACACTCCCAAAGATCCAGTTCGCACTTGTCAGAACGAGATAATCCCTTCTGAAAGTGTCAGAAACCTAGGAGTTTATCTCGACAAAGACTTCACCATGACGACACACATCAACAAGATGACTTAAACCCGCTATATTGGAAGTTGGTACTTTTGATGAAAGCCCTCCCCTCCCCCCACACTCAAAAAACTAAATAGAAGATTTAGGCTTTAGCCTCAGCGTTTTCAAGTAAAAAGAAATCATTAGATAATTTAATCTATTCAAATTTTACGATATTATAATAAAATACTATAAATATTTTTATTAAATATTTGTGCTGCCCACACTACACTGGGCTTAAGCAGTGGCATGAATAAAGTTCTGCAATTGGTTGAAACGGATATAAGGATATATCAGGTTTTACAAAGTTTTATGGTGAAAATAAAAGTTTACTGAAAACATTCTAGTGTAGTTGGGCATGCACTTGACATGTGTCTTCAGCTTGTGGTTCCTGAGCTCAGCCAAACCCTGGAACCGATTCAATGAGTTTCTCCTCTACCTCGAGCAAAGGATGGTATCCAGTGGGCTGTTTACTTTAGAAAAAAAAGTTCGGATTTATCCAAGGCAACAACAATTCTTATTCACCACTTTAATGATCTCACTGAGTTCTCAAGCCAGAAACCCACAGATAAACAATCGCCTAGGCTATCTAGTCAGAGAAGTTATGGAGCCTCCCTATTTCAAGTTGTTCTGGGGGTGCCCATACAAAAATGTGATGAGGTAAGGTATTTAGGATTAATGCTTGAAGGGGGAAAAGGGGGGATTTATCAATTTAGTGAAATTATGAAAAACGTTGGAAGCCTAACCGGCATGGTAAAATATGGAGCAAAAAGATTGATGAGTCGGTTTATTGTGGGCAGGGAAAGTAAGGATGATGTGTAGGAGGGATAGTTTGTCAGTAAGGCATAATGCAATTGTGCACCGGAGATATGAGAAAGAGAATAGGAAGTGTGTTTGTGGGGAGAAAGAGAATGAGAGGCACGTTTTGCTGGAGTGTGGGTTGTATGAAGAGTGGAGAGAAGAGTGGTTGACGGCTTGGAAAAGGGAGAGTGGAGAAGAGGACCCGATGGAAGGGGTCCTTGGTTACCAAAAGGAGGATCGAGCGTGGAAGAGATGATGCTGAGATTTGTGGGTGCGATTTGAGGCAGAGGGAGAGGACAAAAAAATAGTGTCGAGACAAAGGCACTATAAATACTAATACTATTACTACTACTACTACTACTACTACTACCACTACTACTACTACTACTACTACTACTACTACTACTACTACTACCACTACTACTACTATTACTACTACTACTTCTACTACTACTAAAATTCGATTTATGTATACTATACATTGTATAGGTTCTCATTACACTGTGATACTACAGTTAGCAAACTGTAATGATTACAGTTAGCAAACTGTAATGATTACAGTTAGCAAACTGTAGTATCTGCCTAGTTTACAACTAATGGCTCAATTGTGAGAACCACGTGTTCTTTAAGCAAAAATCACATGACCAACCTTCGGGAACTTGGTTCAGATCAGTCTCCGAGGAGCACTTGTCACCCACTTGTTCGGTCAAGTGGATGATCAGAGCAGAGGATCTGTCCGATACAACGCAGATGGTACCTTCGATACGCAACTCTGCGATGTAGAAAGCCTCCTTCCTGCACAGCTCTGTGATTGCTTCGGAGAGAATGCAACGCAGAGCCTTCTTTCTTCCGCCACCAGACATAACTAAATGGTGCTTTAGAGAAAGATTTGAAACAGTAACATAAATAAATCCAATGTATTTATTAACAAAGTGTTAACCAGTTTTGATTTTGAAACTATTTAAACAAAGCACAAAAACAAAGAAAATGCTTATTGCATACGGCAATTAAAAGCGAGAAAGATATTACTAACATAAGAAACTTTTAGTAGGTTATCATAATTTTTTAACTCAGAATATTTATTATTTTCTGTCAAAAATGAATATATTAAAACATTATATTCGCATTATTATTAATACTGAATTGAAAATGACAATTCTTCTATCTTTAATCAAATATTAATTATTTAAGCTAAGGTTTATGCTTATACAGTTATAGTAATATATTTGAAGACTATATATATATGGAAATCATCAAAAAATTATAATTCAACTTTTTTTCAAAGTTATCCTCAGTCTGAACCATCTGTTTGAAGATAAAATATATATAATATAATATAAATATAACTTATATTTATAGTTTTTATTATTTTGTCAAAGAAACGTTATTATTTAAATATTTGAAACTTAGGATGACTGAATTGGGACTAACTTTGTTGGGATACCAGAACCCGTTTCGTGAATATTCAAAAAAGCCCAATAAAGGAGTATCCTATTTATTTAGTTCAGGCTTGTACAGAAATGAGGATTACATACGCCATTACGACTTTTCAAAGCTTCCACTCTTGTTCCACAACGTGCGACCTGACAGCAAGGGTGCTCCACTGACTTCCTCCAAAGAGTTTGCCCGCAGGAAGAAACAGCACGCTATTGAAATAGGTAAGCACATTTTGCCATTCTGAAATGCTCTTATTCTGTGCCAAATACTCGATTCATTTCATTCAAACACGAATATGGGTTACGTGATAATCATTGGCAAGATGAAAACACTGAAAAAAGTATTAAATGATACTTTTAAAAATATTTTACATGGTTAAACAAATCATGCCATTGTTCTTACATTTTGAAAACAAAAAATAAATTTTAATATCATGAAAAAAGGATGAAATCTAGACATCCTTAATTATCTATAGTTTACAGCATTAATTCTTTGCGGTAATTTCTTAAATTATAATAATTTATAATAATTAAGCAGTACAAAATCTCCAATATTATAATCATTTATTTTTGCAAATTATGAAAACGAGTCAAGATGACAAGCATGTCTTCCTACCCTGACCATCTTGCCCCGAACTGCCTAGCTACAACGATTTATGTCAATAGGAAGTATTATGAATAAACTACCAATAATATAATTTTTTTCAAATGAAACATTTTACTTTTTTCTGCAGCAGAGTTTATTTAAACGAAAACAAAACAGTGATTTCAGCGTTTGCAAACTATTATTTAAGGAAAGGGGGGTAGGAGAGCCATTAGTGATCGTTTCATACTCTTAACTAGTGACAAACTGGAAATATTAGACATTCGTCATCTTGCCCCGGTCTCCCCTACTAGCAAAAACAAAGATAACCACGCTCAAACTCATCGTAAGTCAACCACAACACAATCGACCATACAACGTTTTGAATCCAAGTCTATCAGCAGCTTTCGACAGTTTGCGACAGAAATTGCAGCCTAACCCTTGAAGCCTCCTCTGAACAACGACATGATCTTCTGCAGAGTTCCATATGTAAGGACTCTTTTGAAGGAATCCTTGAGGTAGTTCTAATGCTGTGAAAAGGTTCTTTGTGTGTTCTGTCACAAAGGCCGACAACCTTTATTCGAGTAGAGCAGGATGTAAGGCAAGGCGACGAGGATGACCTGCTGTGCTTTTGTTAAGAGTGAGTGATGGCACTTCTTGTGCAGTCGGCTTGAATGTTCATCAGAAAGAGACTGTTTGAGACAGTAGATGATCTTGGCCACCCATCCATCGAGTTCTGTGGAACGATTCAGAAGAACAAATGTCAGCCTTGACTTCTGCTCCAAGAACAGAAACGACGTCTGGGATGCAGACTGTCTGTCCAGTTCCATTGGAGGATTTTGGGACGCCTAACATTCTCATTCTACAAGTCGATTGACTATATTCTTCAAATTAAAGTGGACAACGTCTCAATGAACTGTCAATGAGCAGCCTGGATTGAAAGATGCTCTGATTTTCTAAGTTGTTTTTCCTGTTGTTGTCTGATTTTAATAATTTATTCTTTGTTTAGGATTGAAGGGGTTTGTTCAAGAGATTCGGCTGCTGCTGCAATAACTTATGTGCATTTCTGTCGCTAGCTTACTTGAGTCCAAAATCATATAGCTACATGTCATGGAATATAGAATAATTCATAATAAAATGACTTGAATAAACGAAATAATTTTTTCTTAGTTTTCTAAAATCTTGAGTTTTCCGACGATCTAATTATTGAAACCCAATGCATGCGTGCATTGTCTTTAGACATAATTATAATAACAAAACGTCTCAGCCTGTTGCGCGACCTGTAAATATTATTTTATTCTATGAAATTTGTCTCAGTTAGTTTCAAGCCTAAAAGAAACAAAAAAAGAATTTGAGACATTAAAGTTTTTGATAACTATTTTTCAAATAGTTTAGATTGGCACCACCCTAGTCACTACCAGCGTAATCTGATTGAATGCAGTCACTTCGAAAAGCCGTTGGTCTGTCGAGCGTCTTTTCCTTCTTTTTATTTGCATTCATATTCACAATAAAAGTGAGGTGGACACTATGATTGTTATAATACGCCATTTGTATTCGGTTGGATGGTAAAACAGGCTATTCGTTAAAATGTTCTTCAAATATGAACGGCAGACAACTTCCGGACGCAAATGACTGAGAGTGCACAGAGCTTCAGGGATCTGAGCCAGATAATGAAGAGTCCCTGCTACAGATGGGCACTGAATCAGCAGCAAACCAAGAGAGGAGCGTGAAGGCATTAAAAGTGACCAGTGTGGAAACTGTTAGTTGAAAAGACAAAAAGTTAAAGGTTTCATTTCTAAGTTGTTTGTTTGAATATTCCAGTTGATTGTTGTTTTTGCGTTTTCAAATTTACCAACGAGTAAACAATCAAAAACTAGTATTTGTGTTCCAAAAAGAAAAACTCTAATGCTGAACAAAATTCAATGTTTGAAGGCAGATTAAAGGCATGAGTGTTTCCTACAAAAGTGGAATACAATCTTAGGAAGCAGTCTTGGATAGAAAAGATAAACAAATATGCGTATTTATAATGCACCAGGGCACGCAAATGAGGCGCCACTCACACGACATAAGTCGTGAAACACCGCATCATATACACTAGGTATATGATAGCTCACGGTTGGCTGAACAGCGATTCGAACTGGCGACCTTTAAGTTGCTTGTCCAACGATTTACAATCAAAGCCCACCCGCACGCCAATAATTAACGACAGTGAAGGAAATCAGACGTCTGCAAGCAAGTTATAGGATCTTTAGAATGGTTTTTTAAAGTAGGGCATTGTAACTGAAAATAAGAAAAAGACAAATATACTATCATAAAAATGCGTTTTTGGACACAATTCAGTTAACGCTATGCCCATTTAAAAAGGTTAAAGAAAACAATCGTGGCGAAAGTCTATTGTATGCGAATGAAGTGTTTTAGTTTATGCACCAGCATTCAATCTATTGTCTTCTGACGCTCAGTTGGGGGAAGATGAAGGGCGGGTAGAGGTGCAGTCGAGGGCCTGGGTAGTGAGGGTGTGTAGTAGGAAGTGGGAGGTCTTGAGGATTGTAGACGTGCGTGAAGCTGGTGGGGTAAATGACTCCGTCGCACCTGACTAGCAGCAAAGGCACCTGTTAATTATGAAGTCTGAATCTCCTGCGCCTGCGAATTCAGCCACAGAAGTAAACTCAACTTTGAATTTATTAGAATGGCTGAGAATTTTAAAAAAACCTAAATCTAATTCTATCTCTAAACTAGAGGTCGGACCGGGTACCCGATCTGACCGGGTACCCGCGGGACTCCCGCGGGAACGGGAATGAAAATTAATTTCGGGACGGGAAAAGTCGGGAACCGGGAATAGGTTTTCGGGACGGGAACGGGAACGGGAATCAACATTCAAATCGGGAACGGGAAAATTCGGGAACGGGAATCAACTTTTAAATCGGGAACGGGAAAAACGGGAATAACAGTTATTGGGATTGGATTCTTTAACGATGATTTTTCAGCAAACTTCTAAGTATGGAAATCTTTATCTCATCGATACTCCGTACTTAAAATAAGTATTAAATGCAATAGAAATGTATAACGAAGCCACCATTGCGTTGTCAATGTCAAAATCTCCAACACTACATTTGAAGCTGTTATGGTGAGTCCAAATATAAGGGAGATTAGAACAACTGGGTGATGATGAAAACTTGTCAGATGAAATCAAAATGGTCAGTTATATTATTTTAATTTTTTTAATCAATACTTTGAATTTGAATGATTAATTTTCAAATGATTGCTCAGTTGATCGTTTCGACAAAAGAAAAGATGTCCATTGATCTTATTCAGTCTGTTGCATCCCCAGTATGAAAGAATAATAGAAAAAGGTTTGCGATAGAAAAGAAATAAATACCAAGACTTTTCTAGAAAATTTAATTCTATTTTGTACAGCCAGACCAAGCTGCAGTGCCGTTGAGAAAAAAAACAAATGATGATTATTTAGACCTATTATGTTTGTTTTTATAACGTAAAAATTATAATAAAATTATTATACTATCAAATTATACGAATGATTTTATATTGGCAGTTATAAAGAATAAGAATGTTGTCAAAAACATATTTATAACATTATTGAAGAATTAATAATAATGAACGAAGAAAAAAGTTCAGAAGAGGATGAATTGTACAAATAATTAGCTCCCAACAAAATTGAAGATTATAAAGATGTTTTATTTTATTTGAGTAAAATGAGAAATTTTCAAATACTACAAGAAGTAGCCAAAGTTTTGTTTAGTATATCTGCAAGTTATATTTTCTGTGAACGGAATTTTTCAATATGTGGTCGTTTAACTTCAGACCCAAAATCATCTCATTTGAAAGCTGAAACTCTTAACGGTTTAACCCGTGTGAAAAGCAACAAAGACTTGATTAAATAACTCAAAAGCAATAACTAACTTCAATACTTTCATTTCAATAAATACTTTTAAATCGTGTTTTTTTTTATTTTATTAAAAGAAATATTCTCTGACTTTCAAATAATAAATTTTAAGAAATGTTAGAACTAGCAAGTTTGGGACCAGTGAAAACTGCAGCGAAAATGAATAAAAAAACAAAAAAGTTTCGAGAACGGGTCGGGACCGAAAATCGAGTTGCGGGAACGGGACGGGACGGGAATCAAAATTCTGATTTCCCATCGGGAACGGGACGGGACGGGAAAACAAATTTCGGGAACGGGACGGGACGGGAATCAAAATTCTGATTTCCCATCGGGAACGGGACGGGACGGGAAAACAAATTTCGGGAACGGGACGGGACCGGGAATGAAAAATCGTCCATGTCCGACCTCTACTCTAAACTCACCTACAATAATAATAATAATAATAATAAAAACAAAAATAAGAATAACAAAAACATAAATAATAATTAAAAAAAAAACAATAATAAGAATAATAATAAAAACAAAAAAAATAATACTAAAAACAATAATAATAATAATAATAATAATAACAAAAATAATAATAACATAATAATAATTATTATTATTAGTATTAAAAAAAAAATAATAATATTTATAATAATATTTATAATAATATTTATAATAATATTTATAATAATATTTATAATAATATTTATAATAATATTTATAATAATATTTATAATAATATTTATAATAATATTTATAATAATATTTATAATAATATTTATAATAATATTTATAATAATATTTATAATAATATTTATAATAATATTTATAATAATATTTATAATAATATTTATAATAATATTTATAATAATATTTATAATAATATTTATAATAATATTTATAATAATATTTATAATAATATTTATAATAATATTTATAATAATATTTATAATAATATTTATAATAATATTTATAATAATATTTATAATAATATTTATAATAATATTTATAATAATATTTATAATAATATTTATAATAATATTTATAATAATATTTATAATAATATTTATTATAATATTTATAATAATATTTATTATAATATTTATAATAATATTTATTATAATATTTATAATAATATTTATAATAATATTTATAATAATATTTATAATAATATTTATAATAATATTTATTATAATATTTATAATAATATTTATTATAATATTTATTATAATATTTATTATAATATTTATTATAATATTTATAATAATATTTATTATAATATTTATAATAATATTTATAATAATATTTATAATAATATTTATAATAATATTTATAATAATATTTATAATAATATTTATAATAATATTTATAATAATATTTATAATAATATTTATTATAATATTTATAATAATATTTATTATAATATTTATAATAATATTTATTATAATATTTATAATAATATTTATAATAATATTTATAATAATATTTATAATAATATTTATTATAATATTTATAATAATATTTATTATAATATTTATTATAATATTTATTATAATATTTATTATAATATTTATAATAATATTTATTATAATATTTATAATAATATTTATTATAATATTTATTATAATATTTATTATAATATTTATAATAATATTTATAATAATATTTATAATAATATTTATAATAATATTTATAATAATATTTATAATAATATTTATAATAATATTTATAATAATATTTATAATAATATTTATAATAATATTTATAATAATATTTATAATAATATTTATAATAATATTTATAATAATATTTATAATAATATTTATAATAATATTTATAATAATATTTATAATAATATTTATATTAATATTTATAATAATATTCATAATAATATTTATAATAATATTTATAATAATATTTATAATAATATTTATAATAATAATTATAATAATATTTATAATAATATTTATAATACTATTTAAAATAATATTTATAATAATATTTATAATAATATTTATAATAATATTTATAATAATATTTATAATAATATTTATAATAATATTTATAATAATATTTATAATAATATTTATAATAATATTTATAATAATATTTATAATAATATTTATAATAATATTTATAATAATATTTATAATAATATTTATAATAATATTTATAATAATATTAGTAATATTATTAATAATAATATTAGTAATATTATTAATAATAATATTAGTAATATTATTAATAATAATATTTATAATTATAATATTAGTATTATTATTAATAATAATATTACTAATATTAATAATAATAATATTAGTAATATTATTAATAATAATATTAGTAATATTGTTAATATTAATATTAGTAATATTATTAATATTAATATTAGTAATATTATTAATATTAATATTAGTAATATTATTAATATTAATATTAGTAATATTATTAATATTAATATTAGTAATATTATTAATATTAATATTAGTAATATTATTAATATTAATATTAGTAATATTATTAATATTAAAATTAGTAATATTATTAATATTAAAATTAGTAATATTATTAATAATAATATTAGTAATATTATTAATATTAATATTAGTAATATTATTAATATTAATATTAGTAATATTATTAATAATAATGTTAATGTTATTTCTGAAGACACTAATATAGAAGAAAGTCGGGTAATATGGGGTAGTCGGGCAATATGGGATACCAAGGTTCTAGCTAAGTTTTTATTTTAAATTTGAAAACAAAATTATGAACTGTTTAAGATAGACCCCAATGATAGAATGAAGCAAAAAAAGTCAGTTAATTGCTGTCCTATCGCTCGTTTCAGGCCAGAAAGTGTTTAGTGACTTTCAAAAGTTTTGACAGACATAATTTCAAAAATAATTTGAACAGATTCAAAAAAATGTTTAATGAAGATTTGATTTGACGTGAAAATTTTTCGAAATTTGAAAAAGATGTGATTTTTCCTGATTTGCAATTAACTTTTAGAATTTAAGTGGATTTGCAAAGATTTGGATTTAGAAATTTTCAAAAAATATTTAATTATTAGATATTATTATCAAAAATCTTGATTTGTTCCACCCCAGTTCCAGATGCTTGTATATGTTATTCGAACAATTAGTCTAACGACACCCATAAATCAATCAACCACGATATCTAATAGATATCTAATAGAGATGAGAATCGAACCCAAACTTAATAGTTCGAGTTTGATTGAGGATATATCAGATAAACTACATAAATAAATAAAATTTACGGTTTTTTGGTAAATATGAGATCCGAAACCGAAATTGAGCCGAAATTACAAAATTATTTTCGGCTGAAACCGAAAAATGACCGAAATTGTAAATTTTGATTTGGCCCAAATTGAAAAATTGCCGAAAAACTAAAAAAATTAACAATTTTGGCGCCGAAACCGAACTCAAGTCGGTCTCTGCCACGTAGGACACTCCGTGAAAGAAACATTTCAATATATTAGTTTATTTTATTTTAAATAGACTGATTAAAATTAAAAAACCTTCTATATTTTAATAACTCTTCTAGACCTCAATCTGACACCAGTGATAGCAGTGATGAACCAAGAGTATTCTTTCATCTACAAAGTGCCAAATAACAAAGACGCTGAATGTATTTTTTTGGTGACAATTTTTCTCAAGATCAACGAAGAGAAATCTGGATTCAATCCTTATAACAATTTCAAAGATTTCGTGTGGGGGGGACCTTTGTTACGAATTAACATTAATAATAATAATAATAATTACGAGTATTATTATAGTGGCGTAAAACCCGAACGGGCTTCCAGGCCATTTAGGCTGCATATTTTCATTTGCGTCTTTGGGTTACTAGGGCATTGGTTGCACTTGAACCTAGGACCTTTGATTGTTGGACAAGCCAAGGGTCGTTACTGACTCGGCTACCCGTTCACCGTAATCAATTAGAATGAAACTCATTTTCATCACTTTTGAGCAAATCTTCATCGATATATAAAACAGGAAATTAATTATTTGACAAAGAGTTTAAAATGTATAACTCTAAATATTCATATATAATAAAGTTGAACGTATAGTTTATGGGTGAACTTTTTCAACAGAAAAATTGAATTCAAAACTTAATCATAACTTTTTTTTAATTATGACCGGGAATATGAGATCACAAAAAAGTCATAACTATAATACCCATGCTTCAATCACCCATCAGTAAAACCCCTTCTCAATGATCAATTCGCCTTTCGCCCGACAGGATCACCTACTTCTGCCATAACTTCCATCACATCTATCATCACTTCACTTCTTAAAACCAGCAGCCACCTTATTGCTCTTGACTTTACTAAAGCTTTTGACACTCTCGATCACTAATAAGCTAATCAGCAAAAAATCAAGCAACTTCAGTCCTTTATTAAAAAATTAATTTAACGTAGATATCTTCCCTCTCACTACCCATCTATCACTTCTATTTTTACCACTTTAGACACTAAACTATTTTTTAAAATATCCACTAACTCTGACTACGTTCTTCACCAAATTCTACCTCTTAAAACATCTTCACATAACTTAAGACCCCGCAAGCACAATTTCGATACACCAATATATAACACGTTTGAAAGCAAAAAATTCTCCCCTCGTCTTCTGAAACATATCATTATATAGTTTATATTTATATTATCATTTCTGATTTGCATGATTTATTAATAAATTATAGTATTCAACATATACTTGGTCGAGTTTTTTCATTTTAACTCATTATCATTTTCATTAGAATGTAATAAGTACCTCTTTCTTATGATATATTTCTAAAGTTTTAGGATTTATCCTGTTTTAATTTAAATATATTTTCATTTCTCGATTTGATTATTGGTTTTGTTCACCTTCCATTTTTTTATTTTTTGAAACATGGATTGCGTCTGTTAAGCCGCGAAGAATAAAGACTTTGAAACAATGTTTACATAACCCACACAACAACTAAGAGATGAGCATTTATATAAACTTTCTGCCGTAGAAGTATTTTAACGTAAATGTGGCTAAATATTCATTCGCAAAAAAAGAAATTCTTTGTGAGTACCTATTGAAACACTTGTAATGATAACTCGAATGATGGTAAAAATGAATTGAAAGCACCTCGACATAGGAGTTCTCGAGTGGCGTGCAGTGCTTTCCAGGCCTCATCTCTGGCACCCTGCAGATGAGACACTCTTCACACCTGAGGCAGTCATTGGTGGACTTGAAATTATTCCATCTAAAACATGGAAGAAAGTACCGTAAAATACGAAAGCCACAATGTTCAGACACCCTCCTTTTTGACAAATAATGTTTTTGGGCCCTCAGCTCTGAAATACATTTTATCAACTAGAATGTTTGCTGTGGTAATTGTGACGAGCTAAAATAATACCGTAAAACACCATGTGTAAAGCACACTTTTTTACCAACAAATATTTTTTTGAAGCTAGTGTGCCTTATACCTGGAGTTTACGGTGTAGCAACCATAATCTCACAGAGACTAATCGCTAGAAAGTATGAATTGAATTTGAGGTTTATATAAAATATATACTCTCTATAGTCTAAATAAAATATATACTCTATATAGTCTATATAAAATATATACTATATATAGTGTATGTAAAATACTCTATATAGTCCTTATAAAATATATACTATATATAGTGTATGTAAAATACTCTATATAGTCTTTATAAAATATATACTATATATAGTGTATGTAAAATACTCTAGTCTATATAAAATATATACTATATATAGTGTATGAATAATACTCTATATAGTCTATATAAAATATATACTATATATAGTGTATGTAAAATACTCTATATAGTCTATATACTATATAGAGTAGATAGTACATAGACCAATTCACTTCTACAGTTTCATTCTAAAATTGGTTTAGACAACTATGACCATGCTACACATTTATGGTCATATTTTAACAATTCTTCTAGAAATCAGTTTGTCAAGTATTCTAATTGATTGAGACAACTTTCAGAAACGAAGCCAACATACAAATGTGAGTTTAAGACGGATGCATAAAAATAATTTTGTTTAAATTTTCAAAGCACATAAATGTAAATAAGCTCGTTCCATCTTTGGAACCGGTTCATCTTGAGCAACCACCACCTAAATATAGAAGTCATCCGCATAAAATTGATTATCTGAGAAAGATGAAAAAACAATATTAGGTAGTTCCAAGGTGTAGAGAATAAAAAGTAAGGGACCAAGGATTGAGCCCTGTTGAACACCATAAGATAAAGAAACAGATGAAGAACGAGAAGATTCTATTGATACATAAGAAGTTCGCTCAAGAAGATATTATTTAAGCCAGCTAAGAGAAGATCCAGAAATATTAAAGAAAGAATCTAAAACAATTAGTAAAAGAGTATGATCAACAGTATAAAAAGCAGATGAAAAATCAAGGCATGAAAAAAGAGTTGATGCATTTGAATTAGAAGTTAAAATAAGATCATCATAGATTTTAAGTAAAGCAGTTTCAGTAGAGTGGCCGATTCTGAAACCAGATTGAGAAAAAGGAAGTAGTGAGTATTTTTCCAGATAGGAGATTAATTGTAGGAGGGCATAAAATTGGAAATTCCGTACGTCCACTTGGAATATGGTTCACTAGGTTATTTAATAAATATTTAATATTGGAAGTTGGAATTTTCTATGAAACCCTCCCCCACACCCAAAAAACTAAATCGAAGATTTAGGCTTAAGTCTCAGCGTTTTTATTTAAAAAGAAATCATTAGATAATTTTATGATAATAGGGTTACTTAATACAATACTAAAAATAATAAAATAGTATAAATATTATTGAAAAATATTTGTGCCGCCCACACTACACTGGGCTTCAGCAGTGGCATGAATGAAGTTCTGCAATTGGTTGAAACGGATATACAAATTAGAGCTGTTCCACGATTAAAGATTTTAATCGTGCTTTAATCGTATTAAAACGCAAATTTTTAGCATATTTGACATTAGCATAAAATAATATTTTTTTAAATATTCTTTAAAATGTAATATAAATTTTATCAGATTTTTTAAATAAAAAGTAATCAACATTTTGAGGAAAAAAAATGTATAAATGATGAAAAATGCAATTGTCACACATCATTTTTGAGCCAGTTACTCAAGAAAACAAGTTTTTCAACACAAGTTGGATCCAAAGGGACTCTTTTCTCGCTAACTATGTGTCCTGACAAACTGAAAAGACGTCCACATGGAACTGTACTTGCAGGAGATGACAAGAACTTTTTTGCCAGTTTTGCAATTCTGTTTATTCATTCTCTGCTCTAATTTGGGAATAAAATGTTGTGTGTACAATATTTATTGTGTAAAGTGATAAATTGCAAGTAACACTATTGAAAACTTCAATTATTTTTCACCTCACCGAAGTTCTGTTGCAAATCTTCAAGAAATGAGAAGTTTTTTGATGAAATGCAATTTTTCCCATTCGTTTGTTGACAGTAAATTAGTAGTGTTTGTGTTCACTTGCTGACAATGTAACCAAAGCAGCAAAAAACAGTTCAATTTGCATAAGCTAAAATGCATTAAAAAATTTTTATGCGTTAATTTTTTTAAAATCCGTTAAAATATTTAACGGCGTTGAAAGTTTTAACGGGCGTTAATTGATTAACGCGTTAATCGAAAGTTAACGTGGGTTAAAGCACAGCTCTAATAAAAATATATCAAGTTTTACAAATTTGTATGGTGGAAATGAACGTTTATAGAAAAAATAAAAGTGTAGTTGGACATGCACTTGACATGTGTCTTCAGCTGGTGGCTTCCGAGCTCAGCCAAACCCTGGAACCGATTCAATGAGTTTCTCCTCTACCTTGAGTAAATAATGGTATCAAGTGAGCTGTTTTTTACAAAGACAACAGGTTCGGTTTTTTTCCAAGGCAACAACAATTCTTATTCACCACTTCAATGATCTCACTGAGTTCTCAAGCCAGAACCACATATAAACAATCGGCTGTCTAGTCAGAAAAGTTTGGAGCCTCACTATTTCAAGTTGTTCTGGTGGTGTTTTCCTGCTTGGATGTTAATTTCTCTTATGCAGCCCCTTCTCAAGACGTTTTTAAATGGGCAGAAGAGAGACTAGGACATTGATGAAGAAGTCTTACCTATGAAGTACCCAATCAGTGAGCAGGCTTCTATAATCGATGACACTCTTGTTCACAACCTTGGAATGGAGAGGCAGTGTGGTAAGGTGAACCATAGACTGAAGAAACTAGTAAATAGAATGCAGTCAGTAAATCCATCATCCTATAAAAGAGCCAGCAGCCTAGAGATAGGCAGATCCGTCTTTCGGAGGCTTCAAAGCAACGGGTTAGCAAAAAAAGTCAAAACTTAACTAGAGTAAAGAAAAAAAACTAAATTTTTAAATAAAGCAAAAATAGAAAAAAGCTGGTTTATAGAAAGATGCGAAAAAGACGACAAAGGATGACAAAGATTCAGATGTAAACTTAGTGAAATATGGTGTAGGCCTTGTACATCATATCTTACGGTAACTGAGTTTCAATAAATTCATGACTACTTTAACTGAATTAGGATTATAAAGAACTTCAATATTTATCAACCTTTTTAAATTATTTTAAAAAAATTCAATTTAAGGAAATTTAAAAACACTGATTTATAACTTGTAAAACAACAAATTGCAGAAAGGGCACACGTTTGACCCCTATTTAAATTTCGGTAGAATGGAGCAAGTATGAAAACAGCTTCAGTTGCGTGCCGGGCGCTGTATAAAAACGACAATTATTATAGCGCAGATTGAGGGAAAATTGTTTTATTTAGAGTTTTCTTATTTTTCTAAGATAGTTACCTTTCAAGTTAGATTACAAAACGGCACGCGAGCGCGTTTTCCGGAGGTTTGGGGCATTAGAAGTACGGGCTCTCTTCCACCCGTTCAGGAATACTTTTTCTGCTCTTTTATGAAACAATACTTCTAATTTCTGAAAAAGTTTTTTTAGGAACAATTATTTTTAATATTGACTTCTTGAAATAAATTGGTTAAAGTTACAAATAATTGTTAAACCATGTAATAAAAGATAGATTTTTAACGAGTGAGAGCTCAATTAGAACTTACATTTTTGTGTAAATTTACAAATAAAATTGTCATTAGCGATTTTATAATTTTGTCCGCAATCGTCCTCAAAATAATGCCAAGTTCCGACCAGAATCAACGGTATGCTCCCTCACGACTTCCATACATCATCAACCTTATTTTGGAGAGACCTATGGTGATAAGGCACGACTGGAAGCGGCGTTTGTTAAGATCAACATTCTCATAGACAACTTGCATGAAGCTCTTGAGGACTGCCGGCTTTGATGCTCTTTCAAAATTCTTAAAAATTCCCGCCAGCTTTTAACAAAAGTTGTCCTAACAGCAAAAAAATCTTCACGCCGGTTCTCGCTAGATCTGCCCCTCCACAAAAATGTGTAACCAGGTGATGTTTAACAGGGCTTTCCTTCTAGCCCTTTTTCTAGCCCCTCTCTTGCCGTAGAGTTAACAGGGCATTACTGAAAAGAGCTGCTCAGTCACCCAGAAGGCTGCAGGACCTCATTGCTGTTTCGTCAGCAGAGAACGACCTAATGACCTGGACCACCTGTGTTCAAGGTCACAGCTACGGCTCCCAGTGTGCCCACACCTGCCGCTTCGTCATTTGCTTGTCTGCACGAAAGTTGTCGGTGGCGGAGTAGATGGACGACTGGAGAGACTTGCGCGATGACTCGGATTGAAGTGAGTAACTAGAGCTTCCTCCCCTCCTTCCGCCAAATCAGTCTTCGCGTGCATGAGTGAAAATATCTAGACCACCGAAAGTTCTGTTGGCTGTTCCATCAGGTTTTCTCAGTCAGTCGAAGCCGTAGTTCGGGGTGTGGCCACTGTGGTCGCTAGAAGTTATAGAAGCCACTGGGCTGAGCCGGGTGGCAGTTAGAGACGAAGATCTAACCTTTGAAGAGTTCCCCTGCTCGAAGCACTACCCCTTGCCTTGGGCACTCCATAAAAGCAGGATGCATGGAACGCTTCACTTATTTGCCTTTCATCCTTGCCCAAGGACCCTGCCATTATTCTCTCTACCGCTCCAATTTTGGTATATTTAACCTCGAATTTAGTATAATATATTATTTATATATATAAATTTTGATAAACTTAAATTATGTTCTAATTCATAAATTTAATTTTTATTACCATAAATTTAATTTTTGTTATGGTAAATATAATAAAGTTAATTTAAAATGTTCAAATATTTCTACTCGATTACATACCGAATAAGAAGTAAAATCAATTTAATTGATAAAATTCGTTTGTTAAGTATATGTAAGCCAGAGTGGTAGGAGAGACCTGAAGGAGGTGTCCGCCTCTGCTGTAGCGAAGAAGACTTTGAGATTGGGAGTGAAGTTGCAGCCAGACAGAGTCAGCATGCTTGTGTCGCCTGCCCCGTTCACCTGCGTTTGCGTCATCGTCGAGGTGGAAGACAAAAAGATGGAAAGTTTCCAAATGGCTCATTCACGTGGAATGATGAAGACAAGAGAAATAAAAAAGTTGACAAATTGATGAATGTTTGAAGGCAGCAGACGCAGATGTGGCTGACGACTGGCACGGGTGTGACCGGGAGGTGCGAGGAGGAGAAGGCATCACAGAAGGTGAATTGCAAGCTCTCGGTGCTGATGATGGTCCACGCAGTGCCGTCACTCACCCCCTCTCTGCCACTGCTCATCACACTCGCCTTGGTTCAGTGCGATATAGTTTCATTAAAAATATATGAGTTTTTTATTGTTCTTATTATTATAATTGTTATTCGAGGGCGACAGATGGCACCTTGAACTGCACGATGTTCTCCTGCGAGAGACTCATGTACGTGTGCTCAGGCGCGTCTTTGAAGCGGAAGGCGCACTTGTGCAGCTGCGACACTGGCTCCTCCGCCTCCAACAGCACTGCCTGCTTGTCCACTTTGTGAATCACCTGTGAGTGACGAATCAGGTTGGATTCAAGGTCAGGGTTGAGGTTGGATTCAAGGTCAGGGTTGAGGTTAGATTCAAGGTCAGGGTTGAAGCCAAGGTTAGAGTAAAAGCAAAATTTCAGAGCGAAGATCAAGGTCAGAATCAGCGTTATAAAAATAATAGTAATAATAACAACAAAAATAGTAATAATAATGATGAGCATTATTATAGTGGCGTATAACCCGAACGAGCTTTCAGGCCACTTAGGCTGCATATTTCATTTGCGCATTTGGGTTACTAGGGCATCAGTTGCACTCGAACCTAGGACCTTTCATTATTGGTCAAGCCGAGAGTCGTTGTCGACTCAGCTACCCAATTTTGGGCCTAACCATGAGAGGCAGGGCGATGTCGGAGACAGAACAGACGAGTTTGACAGTGGCGCCGTAGTGGATGAAGCCAGAGTGCGCTGTGAAGCTGTTGCCCTCCTTTGTGTCGCTCGGAACTTTTGGTGAGTGAATGAGTGTCTCAGTTGCCTGCACACCAGAGGTTGCCTCGAATACCCGCGGGTGCCTATACACACACGCACACACACACTCACACACACACACACATACACACACACACAAGCACACACACACAAACAAACACACAAAAACACACACACACACAAACACACACACAAACATTTACATACACACAAACAAACACACACACGCACACACACACACCCAGGTTTATTTCAAAGGCTCCCCAATGCATCGAACTGGCTTGGAACTGGGCATCGTGCACATGCAGGTACCGGGTGGAGACGGTCTGGGAGCGCAGTCTGTTGAAGAGCGCCACCTTGCTGCCCGACTCAATGCACACTGCGAGATGAAAGGTTCCTCGCATGAGACATCGAACCGGGGCTCGCTGAAACACATTGCTGGGCAAGGAAGCAACAGGTGAGACTCACAGTCTGCGTTCTTGAGAGACTGCTTCTTCTTCGAGGGCTTCGAGATCACCTTGATGATGATTTAGTAATACAAATACTTTTTGATAATGATAATAATAATTGTCTATAATTGTTTTTAATTGTTTATAATTGTTTATATAACTTTTATGTTTTGTCCATGGAAAGTGCCGATGGCTTGGCCATCCGTGTAGAACAGGTTGGTGCTCAGTCGGAAGTACTTGCTCTTGTCCGAGTCGGAGATGTAGAGCGATTTCGCCGCGCAGAAGTTCTGCGGTGTTGGTTCGAGAGGTGAAAGGAAGGCTTGAAGGCAAGCAATGGCACTGACGTTTGTTTCGAAGAGCATGTGCACGGAGCTCTTGGAGACGGAGTTGATGCTCATGTAGGCGCAAATGTGCGCGCTGGCTTCTCCTCTGGCTGGCAAGTTCTCCTTCTTGTCCTTCTCCGTCTGGTCGCTTGTCGTTGCTTCATCGCCTCCATTGTCTTCTTTCGTCTTCCAACCACTGCCGTAGAAGTAGACGCAAGGAGGAGGGCAGAAGAACCTTTTATTGTGTAGGATTCGTCATTTAATAAGTTGAGAAATGTATGATCAAAATCGGAAACAATCTATGCAGAACAATAAAATCTAGCATAGGTACAATGTACCTTTTATACAATGTACCTAAGGTACAATGTACATTGTACAAGGTACATTGTATAAAAGACAATCCAACTGTATACCATCACACAACACGAAATAACGCATTTGCCACAGGACCTCTTCTCGCTGCCGTAGGACTTCTGCGCCACCTTGGCGTGCTGCATAATGACGGTCTGGTGCTGTGGCTTGTCGAGGTACTTCTCCACTGCACTCGAGAGCCTGTGTGTGTGGGAGTATGTGTGCGTGTGTGTGTGGGAGTTTGTGTGTGTGTGTGTGTGTGTGTGTGTGTGTGTGTGTGTGTGTGTGTGTGTGTGTGTGTGTGTGTGTGTGTGTGTGTGTGTGTGTGTGTGTGTGTGTGTGTGTGTTTTTGTGTATGTGTAAGTGTGTATGTAAATGTATTTGTGTGTATGTTTGTGTGTGTGTGTGTGAGTTTATGTGTGTGTGTGTGTGTTTGTGTGTGTGTGTATGTGTGTGTATGTTTGTGTGTGTGTATGTTTGTGTGTGTGTGTTTGTATGTGTGTGTATGTGTGTGTGTGTGTTTGTGTGTGTTTTTGTGTATGTGTAAGTGTGTATAAAGTGTGTGTGTTTGTGAGTGTGTGTGCGAGTGTATGTGTGTGTGTTTTTGTGTATGTGTAAGTGTGTATAAAGTGTGTGTGTGTGTGTGCGTGTGTGTGTTAGTGTGTGTGTGTATGTGTGTATGTGTAAATGTGTATGTAAGTGTGTGTGTACGTTTGTGTGTGTGTGTGTGTTCGTGTGTGTGTGTGTGTGTGTATGTTTTTGTGTGTGTATGTGTGTGTGTGTGTGTGTTTGTGTGTTTGTATGTGTGTGTATGTTTGTCTGTGTGTAAGTGTGTATGTGTGTGTGTGTTTGTGCGTGCGTGTGTAATAGTGTGTATGTTTGTGCGTGCGTGAGTGTGTGTGTGTGTGTGTAGTATGTTTTTTTTTATAGTCTATATTGTTCACAGCTTGACAGACGCAGGCCATGTTACAATGGTTCTAGGAACAATGGTTCTTATGCGCCAAAGACGCCACTCCACACACGACGTACACATCTTTCAATGCATACGTCGCAAACACCGCATCATATACACTAGGTGTATGATAGTTCACGGTTGCTTCCAAGGATTCAAACAGGCGACCTTTAAGTTGCAAGTCCGACGTCTACCATCTAAGCCATCCCCGTGTGTAAGTGTGTATGTGCGTGTGTGTGTATGTTTGTGCGTGCGTGAGTGTGTGTGTGCGAGTGTATGTGTGTGTGTTTGTGTGTGTTTTTGTGAATGTGTAAGTGTGTATAAAGTGTGTGTGTGTGTGTGCGTGTGTGTGTTAGTGTGTGTGTGTATGTGTAAATGTGTATGTAAGTGTGTTTGTGTGTATGTTTGTGTGTGTGTGTGTATGTTTGTGTGTGTGTGTGCGTGTGTGTGTATGTGTGTGTGCTTTTATGTGTGTGTATGTTTGTGTGTGTGTGTGTGTATGTGTGTGTTTGTGCGTGCGTGTGTGTGTGTGTTTGTGTGTGTGTATGTGTGTGACATTCAAGGGTGGACTAATGAATCTTTAAGATCGTTTGTGTTCAACTTTTTTTTAGCATTTTGACACATTCATATCGTCAACTGATGTAAATCAATGATTTTAACAAAAAAATCTTTTTTCTGACAATTCATGGTTTTGTTGATTGGCATGGAGAAGAGATTGGTCTAATTGATAGAAGATCTGGGTTGTCATTCATCTGGCATTGTTTAAAGCGCTTCCCAAATAATAGTCTTTAAAATATTACCAGATGGGTGTAGATAATATGCGAAAAGCGAAACGGCGAAAATTAACGTGGTTAAAAAGCGAAATATCTCTACTTCCCATTCTTTAAATTTCCATTTAAATGTTTAGAGTAAGGGTTAGTGCTAGAATCAGATAATTTTCCAAAATTTTTTGCAAAATATTTGCTTTTTAGCCACGTTAACTTTCGCCTTTTCGCAGTTTATCTACAGCCCTGAAAGATGCATTCTCTGTAGACCTTCAAAAGTATGCATGTGTCAAATGTTTGCTTCGCTGATTTGTTTGTAGGTAACAATCGAAATAAATGGTCTGACAAAATGGCGTGCATGGATCCACTAATTGTCCTTTAGCAGCTTGCATCAATTAGCAATGTAAATTATTAAATCTCGCATTAAGTTTTAGCCACAGATTAATTTGAATGGTCTGGAAGAAGCAGATAGTTTTCGTGGAATTTTATTGCTGAAGTCTTTGAATTTGTGAAAATAACTCAAAAATTGTGAAAACAGTTTGAAGAAGAAGAAGCAAAGCTTGCCTTGTGTGAGATTTAGACATACTGCCACTTGTACAAGTAATGAATGCCTTAAATACTCCTGGAACAGTAGGCATACATAATTAACTTTTTTAAACTTCTAAAACATATAAACATTAGCAACAACAAAAAGACTGGCGAGAGATCAAGTTATGAAGGATCTGTTTATATAAACCGGGCAAATGCATGCAGTTTAAGCGTGAGAAAATATGTCTAGTTTGAATGCGTGAGTAATAGCTGAATACCCGGCATCGCCGATAAGCTTTATTCAATTCCACATTGTTTAAATTATTTTAAAACATTGAGTTTAAACATTTATGTTTACTTACAAAAATAACTAATTTTTTGAAAGTTTATAAATCTAAATAGGATCGATCTAAATAGGATCAATCTAAATAGGATCAATCTAAATAGGATCAATCTAAATTTCTGTGCATGTCTCAGTCAAAGATCAAATCAATAGTCAATCAGATGTATTTATATAGCGCTTTGATAATTTCAAAAACGCATTAAAAAAAAGTTATTTAAGAATTCACGAGTTTCAGACAGGAATTCAGTCAGTCTGGAACACCGTTGGGCGCCACAAAAAAATGATTACTCAATCATTTCAATTCCACGCATAGTCGAAAATTGGTTGATGTTGCGAAGTGCAGGTGGAAGAGCATTCCAAGTTGTTGGAGCTGCGTGACGGAATGCTCTTTTTGAGATGTTGTTTGTAGTGGATTCTTGGTTGAGGAGAAGAGATGAAGATGAACGCAGTTGTTTGTTTTATGTTTTTTGGTTATGAGTTTGCTGAGATATGAAGGTATTGAAGAATTTTGAATGTAGTGATGGCTATTTTGAAGGATATTCGAAAATCTATAGGAAACCAGTGAAGTTTTATGAGATTATCATTTGATGACTGAACAAGGTGATGGCCTGGGTAATGACATTTGAGTTTGATTCTAGCAGCCTTGTTTAAAACTGACTGTAGACGATTTCTTTCTTGATTGGTGATATTATATAATAGCGAGTTACAGTAGTCAAGTCTGCTTAGTATTAGACATCGGGAAAGTGAGGCGGAGAGATCAGTAGTAATGAATGGGCGTATGTGTTTGATTGCTTTGAGATGATAGTGTGATGATTGGATGATAGATGTGATGTGGTTTATGAAAATGAGTTTGCTATCAAGGGTGACTCCGAGTATTTTGAGAGTGTTATTGATGGGGATGTTATTTGAGTTGATGTCGACAGATGATATGGTATTTAAACTATTTAATTGATAAGGGGTGCCTAGTTTTATTATTTCTGATTTAGTGGTGATGAACTGGAGATAGTTATTAAGGAACCAAGTTTCCATGGTTTTTATGCAAGATGTGAGGTTACTAGTAGCTTGGTTAGATGTATTAGATGTGATGAATTGAAGAAGTTGTATATCATCATCATATTTATGGTAGATTATATTGAATTGGTTGACTATATTTGAGATAGGTGAGATGAATGTGGTGAAAAGAAGCGGTCCAAGAACAGAGCCTTGAGGAACGCCGTGTTGTATATAGGTTGGTGATGAGATGTGTGTGCCTAATTTAACTTGATAATGTCTATTTTCTAAATATGATGACAGCCAGTTTAAAGCTGTTCCATCAACTCGAAATTCTTAATGAAGTCTGTTTATGGAATGGCTGATGGTGTCGAAGGCTGCTGATAGGTCGAGTGATGCGAGAAGGGTGGTATTTTTTGAGTCACATCCGTTGAAAATGTGGTCAGTTAGATGGAGTAGGGCTGTTTCTGTAGAGTGGTAGGGTCTGTAGGCTGATTGATGACTGGGATAGTTTGGATTGGAGGGGATATGAGGTTGTAGTTGTTTTAATACGACCCTTTCCATAATTTTTGATATGGTGGACAGGTTGGAAATAGGTCGATAATTTGCTGGATTGGTTGTGTCAAGATTGGCTTTTTTAAATATTGGTGTAATTTGGGCTGCTTTGAAAGTAGATGGAAAACATCCTTCGTGGAAAGATAAGTTGACGAGCTGTGAGATGGCTTTTGACAATATTGAGCTACATTGTCTTATAACTTGGTGAGGAAAATGATCTATGGGCGATGTCTTCGTGCATGTAGCATGAATAATTTGTAATATATCTTCAGGTGTTGTTGGTTTGAAGTTAGATATGGGGTCAGTGATGTTTTTTCTATGAGTTTGTGTAAACTGTTCGTATTGTGACTGTGATAGGAGATGATCAATGTTCTTGTGAATATTTTTTATTTTGCTGCTGAAAAAGTTGTTGAAGATGGAAGCCATGTTTGTATTGCTTGAGTTGTTGGATGGATCATTTTTTTGCCTGTGTAATAGTTTATTTAGATTGTGCCATAGAGTACGTGGGTTATTGGATGAATCTATTTCCGTTTTGATTTGTTCTATTCTTGATTTGATAATTGCTTCTCTTGTTGATGCTTTAGCTTTATTATATAGTTGTTTATTAAAAGAGGAAGGATCTTTGAAATCAGTTTTCTCAGCTTTCCTTTTGTGTCTTTTAGTTCTTATTGCCTCCAGTGAAATTTTGTGGCGATTTTGGTGTGATCGTCGTATGACTTTTGTTTGTAGTGGCGCATACTTATCTAATAGTTTGAGGATGAAATTGTTTATTTGTTCGACGTATTGGTCTGTAGTGCAACTCTTGCTGTCTAATATAGAAGAGGATTTGAGGTCAATATTGAAATTAGTCCAGTCTATCTTTTTGATCCTACGGTAGTTGATTGTGGTGCTAATGGGAATTGGCTTTGTTAAAGACAGCGTTGATGAAATGAGATGATGATCGGAAAATAATGTTGGATGTGTTGAATGTTTAGTGATGAAACTGGATGCGTTGTTACTGTTATGAGTAAGTCGAGGGTGTTGCCATTTTCATGAGTTGGGACATTAATGTGCTGATAGAGGTTGAAATCATCAATGATGTTTTAAAGCTTTTCATTAATTATTGTAGAAGAATTAGAAGTCTGGTTAGCAGCTGCCATCTTGGCAGCCGCTTTAACCGTTTGATGATTTTGTTAAATAGTTTGTCTTCTTATCTAATAATTTAGTTTTTTTTATTTCAAATAATTATAGTAATTATAATTTATATCTTTTCTTATTTTCTGGTTTTAAATTTATCTTGCTCTCGGAATTAAAATCTTCAACCAATAACTGTCTAACGGACTACAATAAAAACTTATTTTAAAAGGAAGAAGTGCCAAGGCCTCAAATTGAGCACTAATGCACAGTTTGCAAGAACCCACTGGCTACCTACTTCACAAGGCAGATGAGCTCTGCAGATGAAGGACAGACTGTCAGAACGAATCTTCTACACATGACTACGTATTAGACAATTATTACCTTACTTAGATTACCCTTCTTTAAAGATGTCCATATATTTGAAACTCATCACTTCCTTATTTAACTACTTCTATATCATTATTTACTTTTCGTACGGATCTGAAGACATATCTGTTTAACAAATTCATTTTCCAGCGCTCTTGAATTTGAGGAAAGAGCGCTATAGAAATTGATTTGATTGATTGATTGATTGAAGAGTGTTAAAGTCTCCACACAAATTAAATTAGAATTTAGAGACGTTAGAGAATCGATGAGTTGGGAGAATTTTGTGATGAAATTAGTGAGTTACTTGGTGGCCTATATGTGTAAAGGTGTTTGTATATTAGGTTAGTTTAATTATAAGATATTCATAATCTAGGTAGACTTCTGATTTAACTACAGAGCACTTTATGGTGGCCTTATGTATGAAGGCTAGACTGCCTCCCTCTTGCCTCCATAAGTGCCCCTGTGACTGTGTGTTACAGAATACCCCGGTGGTGCTGAATCGTTCTTGCTCGCTGTCGGAGCGTCTGAAGACATCCACGTTTCTGTAAGTCTTACAGTGTAAGACATAGCATGTCTAACTTATCATGGGCGGTGATCCTGGGGGGACCCTTACCACAGGACCCCCCATTTTTTTTAGTGGTGGTCTACCTTTATGTGGACCACCCTACTTTTTTCAATGTATTATTATTAAAAATTCCTATTTTGATATGAGCATAATCGTCAACCATGGCATTAAAGTGAATGTTTATACAGCAATACATGAGTATGAATGGGCAGCGATGTTAGGGGCTCCTGGGGTCCATCTTAACATGGACCCCCTCAATTTTTCTAATACAATAATTTCTCAACTCCTATTTTAATAAAAGCATTATCGTCAAACATAACATGAAACAGAATTTTTATTCAGTGTTTTGGGTAGGCGTAGTTATAGTGATAGCCGCCTGAAGCAAAACTATTCTTTGCTTACTCAAATACTCTTACACCTACTTTATATTTATGGATTTAAGTATAATTGTTAAAGAATCCAATCCCAATAACTTTTATTCCCGTTTTTTTCATCATAAAACTTTGTAAGACCTGATATATCCTTATATCCGTTTCAACCAATTGCAGAACTTTATTCATGCCACTGCTGAAGCCCAGTGTAGTGTGGGCGGCACAAATATTTGCTCAGAATATTATATTATATTAAGTAACCTTTATATCATAAAATTAGAGTAAATTAAATTATCTATTGATTTCTTCTTACTTTAAAACGCTGAGGCTTAAGGTTAAAACTGGGTTTCATCCAAAGTACCAACTTCCAATGTTGAATATTCAATAAATAACCTATTGGACCATATCCCAAGTGAACGAATGTCTACTTTTGTTGCCTACTTATGCCCATCAGTCAAGCATTAAGCATCCATTTGCCTCCAGCTCTTCAACACATTCATCATTCACAGAGAAGCTTAAGGACTTTAAAGACACGTTTTGAAGCATTGAATTCTGTAGAAAGAAGAAGAGTCTGAAGCGTTTATTGAGGAAGAGACTCGAGGGTCCAAGGAAGACTTAGAGACGACCCATCTGAGTGGCAATCCTGTCCAGGTCCCTCCTGCCAGTCAGTGTCAGCTTCCTGCCACTGCAACATCAAAAGACAATACAAGAGATTGTATTCACATTTTGCAAAAAATGCTTTATTCGTTCACTTAGAAAGGACTCACCCGCTGGGGTCCTTCTCGACCCACTTGAGGCCCTCCAGAGCCTGCAGCGCCTTCCTTGCGATCGACCTGGAGCCCTTGCAGAAGTGCGATGGCTGCGTGCCGTTGTTCTTCCTGCCTCCGTAGATCTTCGTCACTGCTCCGATGCCTACTGGCGCCCGCATGTACAAGTGACGAGCCACTGATGCTGTTCATGTGCATTCAGTCATTATATTAACTTTTTGATTGATAGTTTTCCTTTCATATTCATTTAGGAAATACTAAAAGTGAAATTAAACGATCTGAGTGGACTGACCAGTTCTGGTGTAGAACCAGTCATCGTCGTAGGGGGCGAGTTCCTTGTGGATGCCCGTCTTCACCAAGTCGGTCCAGTCGGGAACCCTCAACTTGCCTCCTCTGATCATGGTTGCGCAACATTCCATGCAAAAGTGAATTTATAATTTTAAAATAAAAATAATTGAGATTCAGTGGTGTATGATGAAAAAACTAAGACAGTGCTAATACAGTGGCACCATCAACTCTCGTCACCACTGGCGACCAATGGAGGCAAACATGACCAAAACGACCAAGTCTGCCTTCGTGAACAGGCGCCATTCCTCTACCACAAATATAACACATGATCGTCACTGGACGCATGCTGACTTGTGTTTGTGGAGACTTTTTGCTTAATTTAAATAGAGATAAGAGACATTTTCATGGAAAATATAATTCACAATTTTTAAGCAGTCACAACTTGAAACATTAAGTATGCATTAGTGAGGTACCAAAAATTGAAATTGTCTTGATATATTGTTCTTAGATGGCAAAGCATAAAAAATTTGGGTGTGTTTGGAATTTGTTATTTGAACATTTATAGTATAAAATTCATTTAAAGAAACTTCTAAAACTAAAATTTAAAAAGCACATATACATTTTTTAGTAATTCAGAGATTCAGTGGTGTATGATGAAAAAACTAAGACAGTGCTAATACAATGGCACCATCAACTCTCGTCACCACTGGCGACCAATGGAGGCAAACATGACCAAAACGACCAAGTCTGCCTTCATGAACAGGCGCCATTCCTCTACCACAAATATAACACATGATGGTCACTGGACGCATGCTGACTTGTATTTGTGGAGACTTTTTGCAAGTTAGCAGCAAATATTACCGCAATATTTTGAAACTTACTTTTTCAAAAAGGCAGACAGAGTCTTGACAAAATCGTGTTGGTTGACGTCTTTAACGCTCACCCCTGGCATCTAAGAGATTAAACGGTTTTAGATATTTCAGTAATTAAATAACAATAAAGGAATACATGTTTCTAGTAACTGAAAACATTTGTAAGACACAAAACGTTAAACAAAAGTCTAAGCGAGCACTTACATTGGCGATATTAAATCAAAAAGAGGAAAAGGATAAGTTAAGTTCCCAAGTAAATTTATTTCGTAGAGAGTAATTTTTACAAATAATTATGAAATTCCTAAATTTAAAAAAAAAATCGAAATAAAATTCATATTTCAAAGTATTAAAATGATCATGATTTAATTTTAAATATATTTTATAGGATACCTAGGCTCTTGGATTTTAAACAGCATAAAGATGAATACTCAAGATGTCACTCCAAGGGTGCGTTACGACCTCAAAATCAAAATTTAAGATTTAAAAAAGTAAAACATGTGAATCAGTATATTATTAAGAGCATTGTATGTGTATTTATCAACTAAGCTTAGGCGTGTATTACACAATTGAAAAGCACAAAGCAGCTCCTCATTCACATGCGCCTAATTACGCAGAGCTCACAGTTTTTGACTTTATGAGCCTTCCTAGAGGACCTTTCGCAATGTGACGAAGCTTAAGATGTTTAGAGAGTTTTACATTTCATGATATAAAAACGAAAGAAAGTGTATACTTGAAATTAAACAGTTTTAGAAGAGTAAATTACTAATTAGAGTTCCTACAAGTTTTATTTAGGGAACGAACTTTCAATGTCTGAAAGTCAACATCTGTAAAGCTTAAAACTATGAAAATAAGTTTTATTGTAACTGACGAAAAAAAGTGCCTTTCATAAATTCATTTCCGAGATAATAGGAATGGATAAGAAGCAGGTACAAATACTAAGATTCTCTAATTATAAGACTCTTATAAATCCAATATAGACATTACGTTAATTTAATTTAATTTTAATAATTGTATTTCCAAAAAAGTTTACATAAATGTGTGACTATTTGAATTAAAATATTATTTATTTAATAAATAGTATTTATTTTTAAAGACGTTTTTAAAATGTAAAATCAAATTATGAAACGATGTTATAGCACAAAGAGTTGCTTCTCTTTATATATAGAGAGGAGACGAAATACAAAGTAGCAAAGACTTCTCCACTCCTCAAGCAGGGCCTGCCCGCCAGCAACTCGACCATCAAGTGCTTTGAAGAGGCGCAGCTGAAGAGGGTTCGTCTCATTTCAAACCATTGGTTGTTTGCATTGAAGTTGAAGCCCTTTATAAACTGCTTTGTAAACTTCTTTATAAACTGCTTTGTAAACTCCTTTATAAACTGCTTTTTGTCTATCATGCTGGTCTCTGTTTGAGATATCTCAACAATCGAGATCTGCAATTCAGCTCTTGTGATCTTGGCTACACAATTTGCACGACAATGGCAAGAATCTTTTAATTGATTTAAGAAATAATTGATTCATAGCACTATAGTTAATGCATTTTAAAAACACAATGACAACTACTACTACCACCTTAAAATCACTTCTATAACACTCTCAACCACTACAAAAACTAATAAAGTTACAATTAAAAGCACCAATACAACCACCACTACAACCACTACTTTTTCCAACACAACGACCACCAGCACCACCACAGCTACCACCACCACCACAACAACCACCACAACTACCACTACAACCACCACAACAACCACCACTACAACCACCACCACAACAACCACCACCACCACAACAACCACCACCACAACAACCACCACAGCAACCACCTCTACAACCACCACCACAACGACCACAGGAAGTGCGCTACAAGAACCAGCCGACACAGAAGAGCAGCACAAAGGGAGACAGGTCCATCTCGGCTTCCTCCATCGATAGCTACAACTCATGTGACTTCTTGCACTTCCCATCTATCCATCCATCCATCCATCCATCCATCCATCCATCCATCCATCCATCCATCCATCCATCCATCCATCCATCCATCCACCCATCTATCCATCCATCCATCCATTCATTTGAATTTGCAATAATTTTCTCTTTACTTTGCATTCATCCATTTAAACAAATTATCCTATTATTGTCATTCATCACTCCTTCACTCTTCCACTCTTCCACTCTCATCAACTCCTCCTTAGCGTTTATTGAGGATAAGTTCTTGAGCATGCTGGCCCCTCATGCTGGTGCACAATCTGCTTGTTATCACTATGGCTTCTCATGCACACCTGCTCTGCTGTGCCTTCCCTGCACCTGCCAGCACTCCTCCTCTCCTGCACCTGCCAGCACTCCTCCTTCCCTACAGCAGACACTTCAGACGAGGATGACGTCAACCCGCGAGAGAAAGTGCAGGTCAGTGTCCTTGTACCACACTACACCACGCTGTACCACAACATACCGCATTGTATCAGTGACTATAGTCGTAAGCTATAACAAATCATACTTACTATCTATTTTCACTTCCACAACACCACCCACACCTCCACAACACCACCCACACCTCCACAACACCACCCACACCTCCACAACACCACCCACACCTCCACAACATCACCCACACCTCCACAACACCACTCACACCTCCTCAACACCACCCACACCTCCACAACACCACCCACACCTCCACAACACCACCCACACCTCCACAACACCACCCACACCACCAACACCTCCACAACACCACCCACAGCACCCACACCTCCACAACACCACCCACACCTCCACAACACCACCCACACCTCCACAACACCACCCACACCTCCACAACACCACCCACACCTCCACAACACCACCCACACCTCCACAACACCACCCACACCTCCACAACACCTCCCACACCTCCACAACACCACCCACACCTCCACAACACCACCCACACCTCCACAACACCACCCACACCTCCACAACACCACCCACACCTCCACAACACCACCCACACCTCCACAACACCACCCACACCTCCACAACATCACCCACACCTCCACAACACCACTCACACCTCCACAACACCACCCACAATTCCACAACACCACCCACACTTCCACAACACCACCCACACTACCCACACCTCCACAACACCACCCACACCTCCACAACACCACCCACACCTCCACAACACCAACCACACCTCCACAACACCACCCACACCTCCACAACACCACCCACACCTACACAACACCACCCACACCTCCACCTCTGGCACGACAACTCACCATGACAACAACTCACCACAACAACTCACATGACAACAACTCACCATGACAACAACTCACCATGACAACTCACCATGACAACAACTCACCATGACAACAACTCATCATGACAACAACTCACCATGACAACAACTCACCATGACAACAACTCACCATGACAACAACTCACATGACAACAACTCACCATGACAACAACTCACCATGACAACAACTCACCATGACAACAACTCACCATGACAACTCACATGACAACAACTCACATGACAACAACTCACCATGACAACTCACCATGACGACAACTCACCACAACAACTCACCATGACAACAACTCACCATGACAACAACTCACCATGACAACAACTCACATGACAACAACTCACCATGACAACAACTCACCATGACAACAACTCACCACGACAACAACTCACCATGATAACAACTCACCACGACAACAACTCACATGACAACAACTCACCATGACAACAACTCACCATGACGACGACTCACCATGACAACAACTCACCATGACAACAACTCACATGACAACAACTCACATGACAACAACTCACATGACAACAACTCACCATGACAACAACTCACATGACAACAACTCACCATGACAACAACTCACCACGACAACAACTCACCATGACAACAACTCACCACGACAAAAACTCACCATGACAACAACTCACCATGACAACAACTCACCACGACAACAACTCACCATGACAACAACTCACCACGACAACAACTCACCATGACAACAACTCACCACGACAACAACTCACATGACAACAACTCACCATGACAACAACTCACATGACAACAACTCACATGACAACAACTCACCATGACAATAACTCACCATGACAACAACTCACCACGACAACAACTCACCATGACAACAACTCACCATGACAACAACTCACATGACAACAACTCACATGACAACAACTCACCATGACAATAACTCACCATGACAACAACTCACCACGACAACAACTCACCACGACAAAAACTCACCATGACAACAACTCACCATGACAACAACTCACCACGACAACAACTCACCATGACAACAACTCACCACGACAACAACTCACCATGACAACAACTCACCACGACAACAACTCACATGACAACAACTCACCATGACAACAACTCACATGACAACAACTCACCATGATAACAACTCACCACGACAACAACTCACATGACAACAACTCACCATGACAACAACTCACCATGACGACGACTCACCATGACAACAACTCACCATGACAACAACTCACATGACAACAACTCACATGACAACAACTCACCATGACAATAACTCACCATGACAACAACTCACCACGACAACAACTCACCATGACAACAACTCACCATGACAACAACTCACCATGACAACAACTCACCACGACAACAACTCACCACGACATCAACTCACCATGACAACAACTCACCATGACAACAACTCACCACGACAACAACTCACCATGACAACAACTCACCATGACAACAACTCACCATGACGACGACTCACCATGACGACAACTCACCATGACGACAACTCACCATGACGACGACTCACCACGACAACAACTCACCATGACGACGACTCACCATGACGACGACTCACCATGACGACGACTCACCATGACGACGACTCACCATGACGACGACTCACCATGACGACGACTCACCATGACGACGACGACAGAGCAACTCGAAGGGCTTCAGCGACTTCTGCATCCGCAACATCCAACAGGCGACCCTCGGACGCAGGGAGATCGACATCGCCGAGCAGGGTTCGTCGCAGTTGTGGTAGAGACAAAATGCATCCCAACGGCAAAGTTCTTGCACGAGATAGACCTTAACAATGCACCTCAACGAAAGAGTTCTTGCACAACCTTAACGAAAATGCATGAGAAACTATTCCCTGCCATCACCATAAGTCTTTCAAAAGAAAATTCTTATAAATATGTTTTTTCATGGTCTATTTGGTCGAAGGTGCATTTTGTGCACATACTGCCTGATGAGTGCATGTTGTGCCAATCTGTTGTTCTGTCTCATCCATTCATCCTTCAATCACCACTAACCCACCACCACATCCTTCCACCACATTCTTTCACCACCAGCTCATCCCTCCACCACACCACTACCACTACACCACCACCCCCACACCCCTCCACCACACCCTTCCACCACCACCAACTCATCCCTCTACCACACCACTACCACTACACCACCACCACCACCACCACACCCCTCCACCACCAAACCACACACACGACGACGACACCACTCTGACAGAGATGCCGGGGCTGATGGCACTGCGCAGGAAAGGTCAAGGTGACAAGCCACTGCTCGGAGCCAAGGTCATCGGCTGCACACACATCACCGCACAGATCGCAGTTCGTTTTCTTATTCAGGATGGTGATGATGATGATTATAATGATGATGATGGTGGTGATGATGATGATGATTATAATGATGATGATGATGGTGATGATAATGATGATGATGATGATGATGACGAGGATGATGCTACTCTGCAAGGTGCTGATTGAGACACTGCATGCTCTGGGAGCTCAAGTGAGGTGGTGTGCCTGCAACATCTACTCCACGCAGGTGCTGATCATGCTGTGGAGTGATGATGATGATGGTGTGGTTAGGTGGTCATGATGAAGATGGTGTGGTTAGTTGGTTATGATGATGATGATGGTGTGGTTAGTTGGTTATGATGATGATGATGGTGTGGTTAGTTGGTTATGATGATGATGATGGTGTGGTTAGGTGGTCATGATGATGATGGTGTGGTTAGGTGGTCATGATGATGATGGTGTGGTTAGGTGGTCATGATGATGATGGTGTGGTTAGGTGGTCATGATGATGATGGTGTGGTTAGTTGGTTATGATGATGATGATTGTGTGGTTAGGTGGTCATGATGATGATGGTGTGGTTAGGTGGTCATGATGATGATGGTGTGGTTAGGTGGTCATGATGATGATGGTGTGGTTGGATGGTCATGATGATGATGGTGTGGTTAGGTGGTTATGATGATGATGATGGTGTGGTTAGTTGGTTATGATGATGATGATGGTGTGGTTGGATGGTCATGATGATGATGGTGTGGTTAGGTGGTTATGATGATGATGGTGTGGTTGGATGGTCATGATGATGATGGTGTGGTTAGGTGGTTATGATGATGATGGTGTGGTTAGGTGGTCATGATGATGATGGTGTGGTTAGGTGGTCATGATGATGATGGTGTGGTTAGGTGGTTATGATGATGGTGGTGTGGTTGGATGGTCATGAAGGTAGTATTGTGGCTTAATGGGCATTATTGTGGTGCTGTGGTGGAAAGGATGATGATGATGGTGTGGTTGGATGGTCATGATGATGATGCTGTGGTGAAAAGGATGATGAGGATGGTAAGGAGGGAAGGGGGGCATGGTGGCACAAGGGGGGCATGGTGGCACAAGGGGGGCATGGTGGCACAAGGGGGGCATGGTGGCACAAGGGGGGCAAGGGGGGCATGGTGGCACAAGGGGGGCATGGTGGCACAAGGGGGGCATGGTGGCACAAGGGGGGCATGGTGGCACAAGGGGGGCATGGTGGCACAAGGGGGGCATGGTGGCACAAGGGGGGCATGGTGGCACAAGGGGGGCATGGTGGCACAAGGGGGGCATGGTGGCACAAGGGGGGCATGATGGCACAAGGGGGGCATGGTGGCACAAGGGGGGCATGGTGGCACAAGGGGGGCATGGTGGCACAAGGGGGGCATGATGGCACAAGGGGGGCATGGTGGCACAAGGGGGGCAAGGGGGGCATGGTGGCACAAGGGGGGCATGGTGGCACAAGGGGGGCATGGTGGCACAAGGGGGGCATGGTGGCATCACGACAATGACTGATTCACAGAACGAAGTTGCTGCAGCTCTGGTGGAAGCAGACTTTTCTGTCTTTGCGTGGAAGGTTGGTGATGATGATGATGAAGATGATGATGATGATGAGAATGATGATGATGATGATGAAGATGTTGATGATGATGAGGATGATGATGATGATGATGAAGATGTTGATGAAGATGAGATAGGCAAGGGGATGATGATGATCATGATGATGGTTTTAGAATCAAGCTATTTATAAATATTTTCGCATTTGATTTTAGCGTCCATTCCCATCCCCATCATCATCATCTTCTCCATCTTCATTGCCATCATCTTCGTCATCATCATCATCAGCATAACAATCATCATCATAACCACCTCAGGGGGAGTCGGAGGCAGACTTTTGGTGGTGCATCGACCGCTGCATCTGCTCCGACAACTGGCAACCAAACCTGGTGATGATGATGATGATGATGATGAAGATGATGATGATGATGGAGAAGATGATGATGATGATGATGATGATGGAGAAGATGATGATGATGATGGTGAAGATGATGATGATGATGGAGAAGATGATGATGATGATGATGATGATGGAGAAGATGATGATGATGATGATGATGATGGAGAAGATGATGATGATGATGATGATGATGGGAATAATTATCACACAATACAAGCACTCCATTCCACACAATCATGCCACCCTGCACCACATAACCACTGCACCACTCAACTACTGCACCACACAACTACTGCACCACACAACAACCACACCACATAACAACCACACACACAACAACCACACACACAACAACCACACCACAAAAACAACACCACAACAACCACACCACACAACAACCACATCATACAACAGCCACACACACGACAACAACACCACACAACAACAACACCACACGACAACCACACACACAACAACAACACCACACGACAACAACACCACACAACAACAACACCACATGACAACCACATCATACATCAACAACAACACCACACGACAACCACACCACACACAACAACCACACACGACAACAACGACACCACACAACAAGCACTCACACAACAACAACACCACACACAACAACCACTCACACAACAACAACACCACACACAACAACCACTCACACAACAACAACACCACACAACAACAACACCACACAACAACAACAACACCACACGACAACCACACACACAACAACAACACCACACGACAACCACACACACAACAACAACACCACACAATAACAACACCACACAACAACCACTCACACGACAACAACACCACACAACAACAACACCACACGACAACCACACGACACACGACAACAACAACACAACAACCACACACACGACAACAACGACGACACAGATCCTGGACGACGGGGGCGACGCGACGCACCTGATGTTCAAGAAGTACCCCTCGGTCTTCAGCGTCTGCAAGGGCATCGTCGAGGAGAGCATCACAGGTTGCTGTCGCTTGCTTGCACTCATTCACTCAAGCATCATCATCATCACCACCACTCATTCACTCAAGCATCATCATCACCACCACTCATTCACTCAAGCATCATCATCACCACCACTCATTCACTCAAGCATCATCATCATCACCACTCATTCACTCAAGCATCATCACCACCACTCATTCACTCAAGCATCATCATCATCACCACCACTCATTCACTCAAGCATCATCATCACCACCATCACTCATTCACTCAGCATCATCACCACCACTCATTCACTCAAGCATCATCATCATCACCACCACTCATTCACTCAAGCATCATCATCACCACCACTCATTCACTCAGCATCATCATCACCACCACTCATTCACTCAAGCATCATTATCATCACCACCACTCATTCACTCAAGCATCATCATCATCACCACCACTCATTCACTCAAGCATCATCATCACCACCACTCATTCACTCAAGCATCATCATCACCACCACCACTCATTCACTCAAGCATCATCATCATCATCACCACCACTCATTCACTCAAGCATCATCATCATCATCACCACCACTCATTCACTCAAGCATCATTATCATCACCACTGCCACTCATTCACTCAAGCATCATCATCATCACCACCACCACTCATTCACTCAAGCATCATCATCATCACCACCACCACTCATTCACTCAAGCATCATCATCATCACCACCACCACTCATTCACTCAAGCATCATCATCATCATCACCACCACTCATTCACTCAAGCATCATTATCATCACCACCACCACTCATTCACTCAAGCATCATTATCATCATCACCACCACTCATTCACTCAAGCATCATTATCATCATCACCACTCATTCACTCAAGCATCATTATCATCACCACCACTCATTCACTCAAGCATCATCATCATCATCACCACCACTCATTCACTCAAGCATCATCATCACCACCACTCATTCACTCAAGCATCATTATCATCACCATCACTCATTCACTCAAGCATCATTATCATCACCACCACTCATTCACTCAAGCATCATCATCATCATCACCACCACTCATTCACTCAAGCATCATCACCACCACCACTCATTCACTCAAGCATCATCATCACCACCACCACTCATTCACTCAAGCATCATCATCACCACTCATTCACTCAAGCATCATCATCACCACCACTCATTCACTCAAGCATCATCATCATCATCACCACCACTCATTCACTCAAGCATCATTATCACCACCACTCATTCACTCAAGCATCATCATCACCACCACCACTCATTCACTCAAGCATCATCATCATCATCACCACCACTCATTCACTCAAGCATCATCATCATCACCACCACTCATTCACTCAAGCATCATCATCACCACCACCACTCATTCACTCAAGCATCATCATCACCACCACTCATTCACTCAAGCATCATCATCACCACCACTCATTCACTCAAGCATCATCATCATCATCACCACCACTCATTCACTCAAGCATCATCATCATCACCACCACTCATTCACTCAAGCATCATCATCATCACCACCACTCATTCACTCAAGCATCATCATCATCACCACCACTCATTCACTCAAGCATCATCATCACCACCACTCATTCACTCAAGCATCATCATCATCACCACCACCACTCATTCACTCAAGCATCATCATCATCATCACCACCACTCATTCACTCAAGCATCATCATCATCACCACTCATTCACTCAAGCATCATCATCACCACCACTCATTCACTCAAGCATCATCATCATCATCACTCATTCACTCAAGCATCATCACCACCACCACTCATTCACTCAAGCATCATCATCATCACCACCACCACTCATTCACTCAAGCATCATCATCATCACCACCACCACTCATTCACTCAAGCATCATTATCATCATCATCACCACTCATTCACTCAAGCATCATCATCACCACCACTCATTCACTCAAGCATCATCATCATCACCACCACTCATTCACTCAAGCATCATCATCATCATCACCACCACTCATTCACTCAAGCATCATCATCATCATCACCACCACTCATTCACTCAAGCATCATCATCATCACCACCACTCATTCACTCAAGCATCATCATCACCACCACCACTCATTCACTCAAGCATCATCATCACCACCACCACTCATTCACTCAAGCATCATCATCATCATCACCACCACTCATTCACTCAAGCAT
>OX030955.1:14639582-14669582 GCA_943735955.1 Piscicola geometra
TGTGTGTGTTTGTTCGTGTGTGTGTGTGTGTGTGTGTGTGTGTGTGTGTGTGTGTTTGTTCGTGTGTGTGCGTGTGTGTGCGTGTGTGTGTGTGTGTGTGTGGGTTGGTGTGTACGTGTTTGTGTTTGTTCGTGTGTGTGTGCGTGTGTGTGCGTGTGTGTGTGTGTGTGTGTGTGTGTGTGTGTGGGTTGGTGTGTACGTGTTTGTGTTGTGAATATTGATTAGGGTAGTTCTAAAGACTGAAAACACCATGATAGTCACCTGAGTCTCGTCATTTCGTTCTTACGAGTGACTCTGCCGCCACTGCTGACCACTTTGCTGCTTCAGAAGGAGTTCGATGCTCGCAGCAGATGTCGCCTCTGCTCCTCATCTGAAGTTGGAATCTCGAGTGGAGGCGGTCTCACGTCCAGGCGAGTCGTTGACCACTGGAGATGACACAAGACGTTTGGAGTCGACTTTGCGATGTGATGCGGCATTGCAGGAGATGTTTAGAACTCTTTGTCAAGTCTTTAGCAGTCGGATGCTGCATTGGCTGACTCCAGAGCCTTCGACAGGCAGCAAGAGTTCTAGCGAGGTGTCCCTCAGAAGCTGCAGTAACAGCCTTGAGCTTTCCGTGTCTTGGTATGCAGATGAGGCACACAGCAGGGATTGTCGTGGAGCACACTTTGCATTAGGACTTTGAATGCAGTATTTCAGACCAATTTAATTGTGGTTTGTTCGGACTTGAAATTAATTTTGAAGATTCAATGAGAATCATTGGAATGGTTTATTTGAAGCTTCAAGTCGAAATGTAACCTAGGAGATGAAGACACTCTAATGTTGGTGTTGTAGCAGTTGTTTTGGTACGTGTTGGTGTTGAACTTTTGGCACTTGAAACAGTTCCATTATCTTGGTCGCATCATGATGTTGTTTGTCTCCAAAGACGGCAATTGCACGCAGGTGGGCAAGGGCTGTTGTGAGGCGCTGAAGGCGATGGGAGCTGTTGTCATGGTGACCGAGATCGATCCAATATGTGCGCTCCAGGCTTGGTACGTAGTAGTAGTAGTAGAAGTAGTAGTAGTAGTAGTAGTAGTAGTAGTAGTAGTAGTAGAAGTAGTAGTGGTCGTAGTAGTAGTAGTAGTAGTAGTAGTAGTAGGAGTAGTAGTAGTAGTAGTGGTAGTAGCAGTAGTAGTAGTAGTAGTAGTAGTAGTAGTGGTAGTAGTAGTAGTAGTAGTAGTAGTAGTAGTAGTGGTAGTAGTAGTAGTAGTAGTAGAAGCAGTAGTGGTCGTAGTAGTAGTAGTAGTAGTAGTAGTAGTAGTAGTAGTAGTAGTGGTAGTAGTGGTTGCCACATTGTTATTATCAATCGCCAGCATGGACGGCTTCCGAGTGGTGAGGCTGAGTGAGGTGGTGAGGAATGTGGACGTGGTGATCACGTGCTCAGGTGGGTGCTTGTGGAGGTGGTGGTAGAGGGGGAAGGGGTGGAGGTGGAGGGGGTGGAGGTGGTGGTGGAGGGGGTGGTGATGGAGGGGGTGATGGTTGAGGTGGAGGGGGTGGTGATGGAGGGGGTGGAGGTGGTGATGGAGGGGTTGGTGGTGGAGATGGAGGGGGTGGAGGTGGAGGGGATGGTGGTTGAGGTGGAGGGGGTGGTGATGGAGGGGGTGGAGGTGGAGGTGGAAGGGATGGAGGTGGAGGGGGTGATGGTTGAGGTGGAGGGGGTGGTGATGGAGGGGGTGGAGGTGGTGATGGAGGGGTTGGTGGTGGAGATGGAGGGGGTGGAGGTGGAGGGGGTGGTGGTTGAGGTGGAGGGGGTGGTGATGGAGGGGGTGGAGGTGGAGGTGGAGGTGGAAGGGGTGGAGGTGGAGGGGGTGATGGTTGAGGTGGAGGGGTTGGTGGTGGAGATGGAGGGGGTGGAGGTGGAGGGGGTGGTGGTTGAGATGGAGGGGGGTGGTGATGGAGGGGGTGGAGGTGGAGGTGGAGGTGGAAGGGGTGGAGGTGGAGGGGGTGATGGTTGAGGTGGAGGGGGTGGTGATGGAGGGGGTGGAGGGACAAAGGAGGTTGCATGGACCTCCTCCTCCTCTACACAGGCAACAAGAACGTAGTGACGAGGGAGTTGATGAACCGCATGAAGAACTCCTGCATCGTCTGCAACATGGGCCACTCCAACACCGAGATCGACGTCGTTCGTTCCTTCCTTCCTCCCTTCCTCCCTCCCTTCCTTCCATCCTTCCTTCGTTCCTTCCTTCCTTCCTTCGTTCCTTCCTTCCTTCCTACCTTCCTTCCTTCCTCCCTTCCTTCCTTCCTTCCTTCCTCCCTCCCTTCCTTCCTTCCTTCCTTCCTTCCTTCCTTCCTCCCTCCCTTCCTTCCTTCCTTCCTTCCTTCCTTCCTTCCTTCCTTCCTTCCTTCTTTCCTTCCTTCCTTCCTTCCTTCCTTCCTCCCTTTCTTCCTTCATCATCATCATTTATTTTCTTTCTTCTCATAGTTGTTGATGTTGCATTGTTGATGTCGCCACTTGAGCAGAACAGCCTGCGGACACCCGAGCTGACGTGGGAGCGGGTCAGGTCGCAGGTGGACCACATCATCTGGCCCGACGGCAAGCGCATCGTCCTCATCGCTGAGGTCTGCATGTCGTCTCGTGTGTCGTGTGTACTGTGTGCTGGTAGTCTGTGCTGGTGGTGGTGTTTGTGCATTGTATTATGTGGCACTGCACTGCGAAAACCACCACAGGGCCGTCTGATCAACCTCTCGTGCAGCAGCATCCCCTCCTTCGTCGTCTCCGTCACTGCAGCCACCCAGGCCCTCGCCCTCATCGAGCTGCACAACGCCCCTGCCGGCAGGTGAGACTGACCAAGCATCTCAACATCATCCAACTACAACAACAACCTCATCATCCAACACTACCACCAACCAATCAAGCACAACAACACCCAACCAAGCAAGCACAACAACACCCAACCAAACAAATACAACAACCCCCAACCAATCCGACAGGTACAAGAAAGATGTGTACCTTCTGCCCAAGAAAATGGGTTCGTCGTTGTTGTTGTGGTGGTTGTTATTTTGGTGGTTGTTGGGGTGGGGGTGATTGTTGTGGTTGTTGTGGCGGTGGTTGTTGTGGTGGTGCACACTTCCACATGCACATGCACACACACACACACACACATGCACACACACACACACACACACAGACGAGTACGTAGCGAACCTGCACCTGGCCTCCTTCGACGCGCACCTGACCGAGCTGACCGACGAGCAGTGCAGGTACCTCGGTCTCTCTCGCACCGGTCCCTTCAAGCCCAACTACTACAGGTGTGTGTGTGTGTGTTTGTGTGTTCGTGTGTGTGTTTGTGTGTTCGTGTGTGTGTGTGTGTGTGTGTTCGTGTGTGTGTGTGTGTGTGTGTGTGTGTGTGTGTGTGTGTGTGTGTGTGTGTGTGTGTGTGTGTGTGTGTGTGTGTGTGTGTGTGTAAGTGTTTGTGTGTGTGTGTGTGTTCGTGTGTGTGTGTGTGTGTGTGTGTGTGTGTGTGTGTGTGTGTGTGTGTGTGTGTGTGTGTGTGTGTGTGTGTGTGTGTGTGTGTGTGTGTGTGTGTGTGTGTGTGTGTGTGTGTGTGTGTGTGCGTGTGTGTATTCTTGTTTTTTGACATCATCAAGGCAATCTCAGTTATGGCCTAATCATTGGGCGCATTGTTTAATTCTCCTTAAATCTCAAATCTCGGGTGCATGCATGGGATTGATAAGTTTAAGAAGAAATAAACAACGGCATTTGCTGACAATGTAACCAAAAGGGCAAAGAACAGTTCAATTTGGATAAGTTTAAATGCATTAACATTTTTAATTGCGTTAATTTTTTTCAAATGCGTTAAAATATTTAACGGCGTTTACAATTTCAACGGTCGTTAATTGAGTAACGTGTTAATCGAAAGTTAACGTAGATTAAAGCACAGCTTTAAAAAAATTACTCTTACAACTGTTAGTCAAGCATCCAGAGGTTCTATCATGTCGATTACAGCAGCCATTTTAAAATTTTAAAATTGACTCACTTCCGTGATCATCACCAACAAATGACTTCATGTTCAAACCATACCCCGTTGTGGCATCACAAAGGCACCAAATTTCAAGTCATATCTTCCCGATTTAGATGGCATGTGCTGTTCTAAACTGAAACGACTTCAAAATGGTAACCTTTTAATCCACCTGTCATGATCAGCGCCCATTTGAGCAAACTTTGTTTTTTTGTTTCAAAAACTTATGGTATTCATTAAATCAAATCTTAGACATATACATGTTAACTCACATATATTTAGTGATATTGATTAGTTAATACACAGACAACAGTCTTTGACCACAATGCCTGTAATGGTTCGCATCTACCATTACAAGCCCCTATTAGGATAGTGACATATTTTTTTAAATAATTAAATTCTGAATTATTAATACAAATATATGAAAATTTTATCAAAAATCACTATAACTCAACAAAAATGTGTGTGAAAACATCGTTGAAATATCCGATGGACCGATTTGACCCATGCGGACGCTACCGTTATATTTTGGATTGGTGTTTAAGGGTTCACTGGACCTAGCCTCATTTTCTCTCTCATCTGGCGCTGATTCAACTTTTGGGGCTTCCATGCTTCTCAAAATTATGTGTAGAATCGATAGCCAATTTAAAATGAGTAATTTGCAAATGAAAAAACTTTTTCTTGAAGCCTTAGGGCCTTCCTCAACTTGAAATATATTCTTTAGTTTAGTTTAGGGAGTTAGAACCATGCAGGTCTTTATAAAAAAATTGAAAAAATAGTATTTAATTAATATAATTTATTGAATAAAAAAATAATTCAATAAAATATTTTAGTTATTTAATTAATAAAACGTATAAAATTAATATTCCCTTTCACTTTATTTATTTATTTTATTTATAGCTAACCTAAATAGCTTTGATTGGCTGTAATTCTATTTATAAAAAATTCTTTCAATCCGTCTTTGAGTAGGGTTGATTGGATGTGCATCCGAAGATGTAGTGAAGAATTGAACAACGTCCTTCGCGACACACCCGGAGGAAGGGCGCATTGTTTAATTCATTCGATGTAAACAATCCAATGCGTCGTGAAGGACGTTGTTTAATTCTTCACTACATAATTCGATGTACATCTCATCAATCATAAACAAAGACGGATTGATTTATTTATGTATAAATAGAACTACATCCAATCAAAACTATGTAGGTTATTATGTAGGTTAGCTATCAAAAGTAGTAAGAATGGGTTTTAGTAATTACTTATTATAATTATATAAAGTAAGTACTATGATAATTATATTATTTTATTTCGTTTATTCTAAATAAGTTGTAGCCCATTGGCTTTTACTTTTAGTTCGTGATAAAATAAGACGATTTTGATAATGGGAGATCCTAAAATAAGACCAATATATGTTGACTCAAGTTGAAGTGAATCTTTATAATGTTTTATTATATATTACTTTTTAAATAAATTTTCTAATTTACTCATAAATTTGGTGGAAAAAAAATCTTGAATCAAGCTCATTAGAAGTAGATTTCTCGGTAGATTCCTCGGACAATAGATTCAAGCTAAGACTGAAAACAACTTTATTCGTATTAAAATTATTAACTATCGCTTCAAAATTATTATTTAACCCCGAAATTTCCTCTACAACTATATTTGATAAACAGTTAAAAACAACTTTGTTTACATCCGACATTTTCTAAAATGGCGTTGTTTATTTCTTCTTAAAACTATCAATCCGATGGATGCACCAGAGATTTAAGATGTAAGATTTAAGGAGAATTAAACAATGCGCCCGAATTAAACAACGCTTAAAACGCATCGGATGTGCGGATTGAGTGCATCGGATGAATCAAACAACGCGCCAATTATTTTCCTCAATTATTACACCACACACGACGTCTGCCACTGCAGGTATTAGCCCCTGAGAGAGGCTCCACCTCATCATCGTGTTAGTAGTTGTCTTCATCCATTCTCCCTGCATCCATCATCCCATCGTCATCATCATCGCCACCACCAACTTTAAGTTCCTTCCAATGATGACTTATGAATGTTTCTGATTTTTTACCGCTCTCAGACACACACTCAGCAACCCCCACATCCATGCCCTCCTAGCCCTTCCTTTCCGATGTCGATTCAGGATTATTGAGCGCTCTCAGAGGCTACCTATAGTGTACTTCGATGAGTCCTTGAAAGATTTATTTAACCTGTAACACGTTGAACAAGGACCCATTGTTGCCACCTAGTTGCTTGCACGCTTCCAAGACAGACGCACAACATTCTGCTGCATTTGTGGGCCAACGCGCGTCCAGACAGCATTTCTCGGTAGCTTCTTCCCTCTTTGCACGCAAGCGAGGTCCTACTAACCACACCACCATCTTAAATCATTCATCTTTTAAGACCTTTTGGAGTTCTATTCACTATAACATTCATCAAATAAGTGGCTGATAGATCGAGCGTCCCATTGATTGTGCAATGGTATTTTCTTTTTCAATGTGTGCTGACTTCATGCACGTTTAGATCTCATGACGAATCCAGCGGATCAAAGTGTTTGCTACATTCTTCGCCATTGCTACGACCACCCTCACCGCACTACCTTGGCGCCTGCTTCCCTCGCAACAGACCACCGTCAACGACGCAACCATTCGGAGTTCCCTGTTACACTAACCACAGTAGCTTGGCATCATTTTGTCATTTTTAACCTCCTATGCACCTCTCCACCGCTGAATTCTGCGCGTTCACCTCACAGTGATGCACGCCCACGAGTAGAAGGCTTGCCTAACTAACTAACAATCACTAACGTCTAATTTATATTTCACATTTACTTGTGCGCTGCATTGATGCCGCAGCAGTTCATGCTTACACCATATGTATGTTATATTATATATATACATTGTATATGTATGCCCTCATTGTACCGCATACATACTGTCTTAACATTCGTTCAAAGACATCAAAGCGACAAATCATGTGTCTCATTTACTTCAAAGTAGTAGTAGTAGTAGTAGTAGTAGTAGTGTGGTAGTAGTAGTAGTAGTAGTAGTAGTAATGTCCATTTGACAAGGCACCTGTTCCCACTGCCTGCAAACAGCACCACCGCCTCGAAACACAAGGATAGTGATGAAGCGATGAAAGAAATAATAAATTAAGAGACAATCCTAGCGAATAGTGATAAATGAAGGAGAGACGTCGATGGCGACTCAGTTCTTCTTGGCGGGTGTCTTGCTGCCCTCGTACTTGTTCCTGCTCGATAGCCACAGCAGGTAGGGAATCGCGAGCGAGGGCAGCGTCATGACCACAAAGGCTGACCAGTCGAGCTGTGGTTGTCGTGGTAATGGTTGTTGTAGTGGCTTCAAATGAGTTGGGGTTCATGTCATGCTTTGAGAAATCTCAAGAGACAAATTTATTCATTATTAACATCATCACCATCATCATCATCATTATTATGATGAAGCAAAGAAGACGAGCAGACCACATGGCCGGAGTACTTCCTGTCGTAGTCCTTGAGTTGCATGAAGAAGCCCTGTCCCAGAGCGCTCGTGTAACCCTCCTGCTCGAGTGGTGGTGGTCAGTGTGCACAATGCTCGAGTGGTGGTGGTGGTCAGTGTGCACGATGCTCGAGTGGTGGTGGTCAGTGTGCACGATGCTCGAGTGGTGGTGGTGGTCAGTGTGCACGATGCTCGAGTGGTGGTGGTGGCCAGTGTGCACGATGCTCGAGTGGTGGTGGTGGTCAGTGTGCACGATGCTCAAGTGGTGGTGGTCAGTGTGCACGATGCTCGAGTGGTGGTGGTCAGTGTGCACGATGCTCGAGTGGTGGTGGTCAGTGTGCACGATGCTCGAGTGGTGGTGGTCAGTGTGGACGATGCTCGAGTGGTGGTGGTCAGTGTGGACGATGCTCGAGTGGTGGTGGTCAGTGTGCACGATGCTCGAGTGGTGGTGGTCAGTGTGCACGATGCTCGAGTGGTGGTGGTGGTCAGTGTGCACGATGCTCGAGTGGTGGTGGTGGTCAGTGTGCACGATGCTCGAGTGGTGGTGGTGGTCAGTGTGCACGATGCTCGAGTGGTGGTGGTCAGTGTGCACGATGCTCGAGTGGTGGTGGTGGTCAGTGTGCACGATGCTCGAGTGGTGGTGGTGGTCAGTGTGCACGATGCTCGAGTGGTGGTGGTCAGTGTGCACGATGCTCGAGTGGTGGTGGTGGTCAGTGTGCACGATGCTCGAGTGGTGGTGGTGGCCAGTGTGCACGATGCTCGAGTGGTGGTGGTGGTCAGTGTGCACGATGCTCGAGTGGTGGTGGTCAGTGTGCACGATGCTCGAGTGGTGGTGGTCAGTGTGCACGATGCTCGAGTGGTGGTGGTGGCCAGTGTGCACGATGCTCGAGTGGTGGTGGTGGTCAGTGTGCACGATGCTCGAGTGGTGGTGGTCAGTGTGCACGATGCTCGAGTGGTGGTGGTCAGTGTGCACGATGCTCGAGTGGTAGTGGTCAGTGTGCACGATGCTCGAGTGGTGGTGGTCAGTGTGCACGATGCTCGAGTGGTGGTGGTCAGTGTGCACGATGCTCGAGCGGTGGTGGTGGTCAGTGTGCACGATGCTCGAGTGGTGGTGGTGGTCAGTGTGCACGATGCTCGAGTGGTGGTTGCGAGGAAAGTAAAAACCGATTCATGATGATGCTCGAGTGGTGGTGTCTTTGCAGTCATAACTTATAGACTTATTATGAAGTATAAAAATATGTTTTATAATGCATATGAAGGTTAGTACAAGTGTATAAATAGTGGAATTGAAAGTAGAGCGACCTTGTAATCAGCAGCAGTCTCGGAGGGGAGGTACGAGATGCTCGCTGCTGAGAAGTTGTGAGGCCCCGAGTGCAGTGGCAGAAGGACCACTACATGGGTCACGTTGGTGTTGCTGTGTGGTTGAATGTTGGATTGGTTGGTGTAGCTGTGGTGGTTGAATGTTGGATTGGTTGGTGTTGCTGTGGTGGATGAGGAAGAATATATTTGGTAATATCACAACCATCATTTTGTTGGCGTCCTTTGACTGAAAAAATAACAATAAATGGAACAATGCAGGAATATTAATTCGTAAGGAAGTACTGACGGTCCAATTCGATTCCACTTGGCTGCAGTGCCTCCACGCACCACCTCGAATGAGCCCTCAGGAAAGCCCGCCTCCACCAGATTCACGTCATATGCTGCTCTGATGTCGTTTCAAGAAAATGCTATAAGTTTTTGATTAAAATTAAATTAAGAACAGACAAACTATATTTATAATTCTGTTTGCGAACTATGAATAAGGCATTTTAAACCATAGAGATATGCCTGACGTACCCCGATCCAACGTTATAGATGGTGTACTGCACACTCAACTCCTTGCCTTCCACCAATATGTTGTTCAGCACAGCCTTCTTCACCAACAGTCTCGCCTTTTCTTCTTCCTCACTGAACACGCCACTAGCGATGAACGCCCACAAAAACAACATGATAAAAAATTTAGAAAACATCTTGGGCAGCCTGTTTCAAGAGTTTATTACAGTCATTAACTATTTTTAAAAAGCGGGAAAAAACTTTTGTAATATGCTTTTAATAAAAAAATTAATATGAATAATTTAAAATTTATTTTCGTAAAGATATTGTTTATTAAGAAAATGCATAAAAGTTAGGCACGCTTACAGGGTTCGGAAAAAAAGGACACGTACTAGTGTAAAAGGAATTTGCATAACAAATCAAGTTGCTTAAATATGCTGCGACTAACAATTATTTTTCATGAAAATCTTGATAAACTAACTCAACTTTACTATAAATTTGCTAAAAATATATAGATTTTTACATTAATCTATTTTGTAATAATTCAATGGTAGAAAAGTATTTCAGTGAATGTGCGACTCTGAAACGAGTTGCATGTAGACTAGAGGTCGGACATGGACGATTTTTCATTCCCGGTCCCGTCCCGTTCCCGAAATTTCTTTTCCCGTCCCGTCCCGTTCCCGATGGGACATCAGAATTTTGATTCCCGTCCCGTCCCGTTCCCGAAATTTGTTTTCCCGTCCCGTCCCGTTCCCGAAACTTTTTTGTTTTTTTATTCATTTTCGCTGCCGTTTTCACTGGTCCCAAACTTGCTAGTTCTAACATTTCTTCAAATTTATGATTTGAAAGTCAGAGAATATTTCTTTGAATAAAATAAAAAAAACACGATTTAAATTTCAAATATTTATTGAAATGAAAGTATTGAAGTTAGTTATTGTTTTTGAGTAATTTAATCAAGTCTTTGTTGCTTTTCACACGGGTTAAACCGTTAAGAGTTTCAGCTTTCAAATGAGATGATTTTGGGTCTGAAGTTAAACGACCACATATTGAAAAATTCCGTTTACAGGGAATATAACTTGCAGATATACTAAACAAAACTTTGGCTACTTCTTGTAGTATTTGAAAATTTCTTATTTTACTCAAATAAAATAAAACATCATTATATTCTTCATTTTTGTTGGGAGGTAATTATTTGAACAATTCATCCTCTTCTGAACTTTTTTTAACGTTCATTATTATTAATTCTTCAATAATGTTAGAAATATATTTTTTGACAACATTCTTATTCTGCATAACTGCAAATATAAAATCATTCGTATAATTCGGTAGTATAAAAATTTTATTATAATTTTTACGTTATAAAAACAAACATAATAGGTCTAAATAACCATCATTTGTTTTTTTTCTCAACGGCACTGCATCTTGGTCTGGCTGTACAAAAAAGAATTAAATTTTCTCTAATGAATGTCTTGGTATTTATTTCTTTTCTATCCCAAACTTTTTCCTATTATTCTTTCATACTGTGGATGCAACAGACATGCTGTCATAGGAATAAGATCAATGGCATCTTTTCTTTTGTCGAAATGATCAACTGAGCAATCATTTGGAAATTAATCTTTCAAATTCAAAGTATTAATTTATAAAATTAAAATAATATAACTGACCATTTTGATTTCATCTGACAAGTTTTCATCATCATCCAGTTGTTCTAATCTCCCTAATATTTGGACTCGCCATAACAACTTCAAATGTAGTATTGGAGATTTTGACAGACAACGCAATGGTGGCTTCTTTATACATTTCTATTGCATTTAATACTTATTTTAAGTACGTTAGAGACCGACCGAAATTCGGTTCGGTTTCGGTTACGGCGCCGAAATTGTCAATTTTCTTAGTTTCGGCATATTTCGGTTTTGGCCGAAAATAATTATTTAATTTTAGCTCAATTTCGGTTTTGGCCGAAATGGATCTTATATTTACCGAAAAACCGAATTTTTTATTGATTTATGTAGTTCATCTGAAATATCTGTATCCTCAATCGAACTATTAAGTTCGGGTTCGATTCACTATTAGATACCTATTAGTTATCGTGGTTGATTGATTTATCGGTGTCATTAGACTAATTGTTCAAATAACATATATAAGCATCTGGAATAGAGACCGACCAAAACAGATATTATTATTTCGGCCGAAACCGAAATTAGGCCGAAATTAAAATCTCGTTTTTGGCCGAAACCGAAATTATGCCGAAAGTGAAATTCAATTTTCGGCCGAAACCAAAATTAAACCGAAATTGTAATCAGATTTTTGACCCAAACCGAAATTTTTCCCAACTTTTATTAAAAACAAAAAAATAGTATTTAAGGATGACAATGCCAGTTTAATAAGTAAATCCAAACAAGCGTATATTTTAAGTCAAAAAATAAAAGTTGTTCAACAACAAAAATGGTCTACATAAGTAATTGTTTATTAAAAATCAAAAAATAGTATTGAATGATGACCATTTCTGTTTAATAATGAAATCCAAAAAAACGAATATTGTAAGCAAGAAATAACTGTTTTTAAACATTTTCACCAAGAAGGTTGCTGAGACGATCTGCGTAGATTTGCTCTGCAGAACTAAATAGTTGCTCGCTAGCCACACTTGCTAGGGGTGCAGATAAGTATTTTCGAGCAGCAGGCTCAAGACATGAATATTGACTGCAATGCCAATACGCAAAAATATTTGATGTTCTGTTGATTCTAGGCTCTTCAAGATACGCCTGCATTTATTTTTGAATTAATGAATGGAAGCCAAATCTTCTCGGGCTTTCGATTCATATACACTGTTTATCTAAGCTAGGATATCTAGAATTCCAAATGCTTGTACATGTCATTCGAACAATTAGTCTAATGACACCCATAAATCAACCATCCACGATAACTAATAGATATCTAATAGAGATGAGAATCGAACCCAAAGTTAATAGTTCGAGTTCGATTGAGGATATACAGATACTTACTTTTGACAATAAAATTTTGTAAACAAATGTTTTTAAAAATAATTGTAAAAAAATGTTTTGTTAAATATCATGATTGAACGTATGCCAGTTAACTTAAATTTCAATAGAATAGTTGTTGTTCCAGATGCTTGTATATGTTATTCTAACAATGACACCGATAAATCAATCAACCACGATATTTAATAGATATCTAATAGAGATGAGAATCGAACCTATACTTAATAGTTCGAGTTTGATTGAGGATACAAGTATATCAGATAAACTACATAAATAAATAAAAATTTCGGTTTTTCGGTAAATATGAGATCCATTTCGGCTGAAACCGAAATTGAGCCGAAATTACAAAATTATTTTCGGCCGAAACCGAAAAATTGCCAAAATTGGATATTTTGATTCGGCCGAAACCGAAAAATTGCCGAAACTAAGAAAATTTACAATTTCGGCGCCGAAACCGAAACCGAACCGAATTTCGGTCGGTCTCTACTTCCATTAATAACTCTTTTGCTAAAGTTCTTTCCATTATACAAGTCCATTTATTTGGAACTCATTACCTCCTTATTTAACTACTTCTAAATCATTATTTACTTTTCGTAAGGATCTGAAGACATATCTGTTTAATAAATTTATTTACGAGTGCTCTTGAATTTGAAGAAAGAGCGCTATAGAAATCTATTTGATTGATTGATTGATTGAAACAACGCTAGTCGACAAATAGAAAAAAGTATGTTTTTTAAAGTTAAATTTTTATTTTTAACAATTCAGGAAAAAATAGGAAAAAATTATAATTTCTTTAACATTAGTATGTTTACACTATCTTCATATTTGATTGATTGATTTCAGTTATACAGTAAAACTTCTCTTATGCGAACCCTCCCAAGAGCGGAATCCTCTCTTAGACGAGCGATTTCAAAAGAACGGATTGCATTGAAATCACCTCTCACGAAGCCTGGGCATATCCAGCCCCGAATAAAAGGGGCAGTCTTTATTTCTTCCCATTTACTTAAAAAATGTTCGCATCATTCAACACAAAGACAAAACTTATATGCTTTATTAAAAACTTCCTACATTTATTGAATTTTTTATAATAGGCAAAAAAGTGTATTTACATAATATACAGAAAAATCTTTATTTAAATAATATACAAAAAAATCTTTATTTAAATAATATACAGAAAAGTCTTTATTTAAATAATATACGGAAAAATCTTTATTAAATAATATATAGAATTTTTTTTCAAAGAAGCTATGTGGCTGTCTTCAAAGGGCCACTGTGACTCATGAATTCATTCGAATGGAATGAAAAATAATGTGACTGCTCCTCAATGTTGAATAATTCATTTCTTATTATAACTCATTCCAGTGACGATTGTAGTAAGAGACAGACTGCTGTGCTCTCAAGTCAAAGAAGTAACAACTAACATAAAAGGTCTAAATAACCATAATTTGTTTTTTTCTCAACGGCACTGCAGCTTGGTCTGACTGTACAAAATAGATTTATATTTTATTTAATAAATATCTTGTTGTTTATTTATTTTCTATCCCAGCTCTTTCAATATTATTCTTTCATTCTGGGGATGCAACAGACATGCTGTCATATGAATAAGATCAATGGGCATCTTTTCTTTTGTCGAAATGATCAACTGAGCAATCAACTGGAAATTAATCATTCAAATTTAAAGTATTAAAATAAAAATAATATAACTGACCAGTTTTCATCATCACCTATTTGTTCTAATCTCCCTAATATTTGGACTCGCCATAACAACTTCAAATGAAGTGTTGGAGATTTTGACATTGGCAATGGTGGCTTCGTTATAAATTTCTATTGCATTTAATACTTATTTTAAGTACCGAGTATCGATGAAATAGATATTTTCCATACTTAGGAGTTTGCTGAAAAATCATTTTTAAAGAATCCAATCCCAATAACTTTTATTTCCGTTCCCGATTTAGAAGTTGATTCCCGTTCCCATCCCGAAAACCTATTCCCGGTTCCCGACTTTCCCGTCCCAAAATTAATTTAGATTCCCGTTCCCGCAGACACCCGGTCAAATCGGGTACCTGGTTCGACCTCTAATATAAACATATATAGTCCAATTTAGAACACATATATATGGAAAATAAAAATATTCAATAGATATTTAGGAACAAATCAACAGAAAAACTTTAAAGATTCATCAAAATGTAAACTCAAAATGTTGTTATGTAGCTAAGCTACATTGTAGCTTTTATAGAAATAAACTGAAAAAAAACTTCTTAAATAACATTCAAGTTCAAATCCGAATAAACGTTCACATGAAACTGTACTTGCAGCAGATGACAAGTACTTTCTTGCCAGTTTCGCAAGAGTCGGATATGTCTCATCGTGTTGTTGCCACCAAACAAGAGAACAACTCTCGAAGCCTACCTCAGATTCTGTTCTATAACGTTGAATTATTGACTTAGTAATCATTCAGGTATCTTCATTTTCAGAATCTGAAGTTACTTATGTTCGTAGTATCTTGTTTGGTGAAGGCTGTATAGATTTTGAGGTTTTCTTTTCTTCTTATAGTTTCTTTAACTCTTCCATTTTTTGAAATTTTTAAAAATCAGGGGTTTAATGATGTGGCAATTTTTGACCATTGGATATTCTGATTATTCTTTCTCTGCTCCAAATTGGGAAGAAATTTGTGTATGGAACGAATGACGTAAGCTTGAGCATCTTCTGAAGTGCATATTTCTTGTGTAAAGTGACGAATTGCATGAAACACTATTGAACATTTCAAGTATTTTTTACCCTTAGAAGTTCTGTTGGATATCTTCAAAAAATGAAAAGTTTTTTGATGAAATGCAATTTTTCCCATTCGTTTGTTGACAATAAATTAGTAGTAATTTTGTTCACTTGCTGACAATGTAACAGCATTGAAAAAATAGCGTTGGATCGATTCGACACACACACACACACACACACACACACACACACACACACACACACACACACACACACACACACACACACACACACACACACACACACACACACACACACACACACACACACACACACACACACACACACACACACACACACACACACACACACACACACACACACACACACACACACACACACACACACACACACACACACACACACACACACACACACACACACACACACACACACACACACACACACACGCGTTAAATCGACGTTATTTTTTTCGATTGATGTTTGGGGGTAAAAAAAATAAATAATAAGGACTAAACTAATTAGAACTGAACATCTAGAATCCAACACAACAATTTCATTCCTATAACATCTTTAACTAAGAAAATGTAAATAAATAAAAAAATTATTAAGAAAGCACTGTTTATCATAAATTGCGTATTCTATTTTTGAGAGAATGTTCAATCGAAAGTTTGTGCAAGATTGTGTCGTTTGACACTCCTTTTATAGGGAGCCGGAACCGTCAAATTTCCGAGAGCCGGAGCCAGAACCGAGCCGAAAAAGAAATAGGCGCCTCTGAAGGCCTAGTGATTACATCACAAATTAAATTATTTTAGGGGGAGGGGATAACATTGGAATCGGCAATCCAAGATTTCGGCAATCTAAGGTTTCAGCAATCTATGATTTCGGCGGTCTATGATTTCGGTGATGCTACTACTACTACTACTACTACTACTACTACTACTACTACTACTACTACTACTACTACTACTACTACTACTACTACTACTACTAACACCACTACTACTACTACTACTACTACTTCTACTACAACTACTACTAATATTACCACTAATACTACTTCTATAATAATAATATTATCTTTAATGAAAACAGATTTCCTGGTCGATTGATTTATGGGTGATTTACGGGTGTCTTAGAGGCTAGTTGTTTGAAAGTGTCTCTATGTGTGTCTTATTATTATTATTACTACTACTACTACTACTACTACTACTACTACTACTACTACTACTACTACTACTACTACTACTACTACTACTACTACTACTACTACTACTACTACTACTACTACTACTACTACTACTACTACTACTACTATTACTAATATCAAAATGTCATAAAACAATTAGTAGGCTGTGTTTAAATTCCCTTCAATCAACCTAGTGTCAGTTTATAGTTATCACAATAGGGGTCAGTGTGTATTAGCAAAATGTGAAGTTAGCCCCAACCCGCCCACTGGAGAAACTAGCCACTAAAAAGTGTGTATTTGCAAAATTTGTTTGCCAATCAAACTCTGAAGAAATTGTCTATTTAACAGAAATGACCAGTTGTGTTCGGTCTCTTCGAGTTTTGCGATTTTGTATTCACTTTGAAAATGTCTCAATGTATTTGGTGTAAGAAGGTGGTTTCCAGCAAGGCGATCGCCGTTAGCTGTGACGCCTGTGAAGGCTGGCAACACTTAAGTTGTGGCCACACAGACAATTATATAACAAAGCAGTTGAAGGATTAGCCAAACTGCACTTCATCTGCACGAGCTGTGCAGAAAAACCAATGTGAGTAATACATTTATATCAATTACTTTTCATTTATTGTTTATTCAATTTTTCCTTGTGCAAAACTGACTCCTCACCTAACTCATTCTTTTGCAAAACTGACTCCTCACCTAACTCATTCTTTTGCAAAACTGACTCCTCACCTAACTCATTCTTTTGCAAAACTGACTCCTCACCTAACTCATTCTTTTGCAAAACTGACTCCTCACCTAACTCATTCTTTTGCAAAACTGACTCCTCACCTAACTCATTCTTTTGCAAAACTGACTCCTCACCTAACTCATTCTTTTGCAAAACTGACTCCTCACCTAACTCATTCTTTTGCAAAACTGACTCCTCACCAAACTCATTCTTTTGCAAAACTGACTCCTCACCTAACTCATTCTTTTGCAAAACTGACTCCTCACCTAACTCATTCTTTTGCAAAACTGACTCCTCACCTAACTCATTCTTTTGCAAAACTGACTCCTCACCTAACTCATTCTTTTGCAAAACTGACTTCTCAGTCTAACTCGCAGAAGTAGTAGTAGTAGTAGTAGTAGTAGTAGTAGTAGTAGTAGTAGTAGTAGTAGTAGTAGTAGAAGTAGTAGTAGTAGTAGTAGTAGTAGTAGAAGTAGTAGTAGTAGAAGTAGTAGTAGTAGTAGTAGTAGTAGTAGTAGTAGAAGTAGTAGTAGTAGAAGTAGTAGTAGAAGTAGTAGTAGTAGTGGTAGTAGTAGTAGTAGTAGTAGTAGAAGTAGTAGTAGTAGTAGTAGTAGAAGTAGTAGTAGTAGTAGAAGTAGTAGTAGTAGTAGAAGTAGTAGTAGAAGTAGTAGTGGTAGTAGTAGTAGTAGTAGTAGTAGTAGTAGAAGTAGTAGTAGTAGTGGTAGTAGTAGTAGTAGTAGTAGAAGTAGTAGTAGTAGTAGTAGTAGAAGTAGTAGTAGTAGTAGTAGTAGAAGTAGTAGTAGTAGTAGAAGTAGTAGTAGAAGTAGTAGTGGTAGTAGTAGAAGTAGTAGTAGTAGTAGTAGTAGTAGTAGTAGTAGCATCACCAAAATCATAGACCGCCGAATAGATTGCTGAAATCTTGGATTGCCGAATCCAAAGCATACCGGGGGAGGTTGCTCAAGCTGAATCGGTTCCTAAGATGGAACGAGCTTACTTACAGCTATGCGATGTGTTGAATAATTTTAAAATTTCTATTTGTGCATCCGTCTTCTAAACACATTTGTATGTTGGTTTCGTTTCTGAAAGTTGCCTCGTTATATTATAATAGCTGAACAAATGATTTCTAGAAGAATAGTTAAAAAGTTGAGAAATCACGTTTTGTTGTTTTTTCCTCACCTCCGATAGAGTATAACTTTTATTTTATTATTATTAATTAAATGATGCACTACAGTTTCATTATGTGCAAGTAGTATACTTAATAATGTAGGGATTAGCCTGTTGTAACCATGGATGTGATGTGTAGCATAGTCATAGTTGCCTAAGATGAAACATGAATAGCTGCCAAAGATGAAACGTCGGAAGAGATTATAGACATTGATGAACCATTCTCTGGCATTCGTCCATCTCGTGGGATGATAAATCTATATAGACTATATACAATATAATCGACTATATAAATTTTATTTTCTAAATAGACTATTGAAAATTAATACAAACCAATAAATTTCTTTTTTATTAAATGAAAAATGGTTAGTATTCATTAGCTTTGACACAAGTATGTCCTATTTATAGCTGAATATCACAATTGAATAGATGTAGACTTTCGTCTCATTAGTCTCATTTGACTGTAAACTGTTGCACGGGAAATGATGGAAGCTAAAAGTGAAGTGCGAAATAAAGAACTTTCTCTGGGTAAAACGAGTTTAACTTATGTTATTCCAAAGAGTTTACTTCAAAAACAGAATTCTAAAAATTTAGAGTGTTTTTTAAAAACATTTGATGACGCTTTTGAGAAGGAGCTGAAAGACTACATGTTCCGGAATGGAAAAAGATTTTTCTGAATGATCAGTATTGAAAAAGCGGAAAAAAATTATTTCTTTAGATAAATAAGGTAGTCGAATAGTAAGTAAAATGCTTAAATTACAATTTTTGTGACATACAATATGATTTGATCCCAGACAACTAAGCATTCCATCTTGGGAACCAAGTTACTGAGGATGGAATTTTTGAGTGTTCATGTTCGAGGTTAATAAACTCAGATTTCTTATTTCTTTATTTCTTATGTTAAAGTTTATATAGTTAGACAAAGAGTCAACATGAGGGCTGGATGAACTTTAATTTACCTTATTGGTTAAAATAGTCCCTTTAAAAAGAATATAAATAAAGTTGGAATATCCAATAAATGCAGTGTGTCAAGGGGTAAGGGAGGAATGGTTGAGAGGGGTGTTGAGGGTGCCAGAGAGTGCAGCCTGGAGGATCTGGTGGGTGAGGACAGCTGGAGAGAGGGGGTTGGCAGGCGTGAGAGTGGTGGGAGTGGTGGAAGGACTTGTGGTGGTGGTGGTGAGGGGCGGAACTGCTGAGAAGAAGTAGAGCTGAGGGTGGCATTAGATACCAAGTTATATGTTGTAGGCAATCAAAAGACAGAAAACTACAAAAAAAAGAAAAACTACAGATTGTCAAAAACAAAAAGTGTAAATTCGAAATTGACAGATTAATTTGATATAAATCAAGATAACGGTAGACACTTGAGAGGTACTTAAATAATAATAAACTTAATAAATTTTTATTATTATTAATAGTAATAATAGTAAGAAGAAGAAGAAGAAGAAAGAGTGGACCATGAAGGAGACGGCGAGAAGGGCATGCAAGGCGAAGATGCCGAGTGAGAAGAAGATGCCCGTCTGCAGGGGTTCGAGGCAGCAGCGTGCAATCAACCATCCATCCATCCATCCAAGCAATCCTCCTCCCTACCCTCCCAACCACCACCACCAACCACCACCACCAAAGACCTTGTTGGGCGCTTGCTTGAAGACAGGCCAGAGGTTGATGACGAGCACAAGGCCTGACGAGAGGAGGCCAAGCGAGACGAACAACCAACGCAGCCACCACACCGGAATCAGCCACAGAACCTGCGTGAGAGCAGTGCTTGGTGGAGTGCTTGGAGGGGTGCTTGGTGGAGTGCTTGGTGAAGTGCTTGGAGTGGCTGTGGAGAGTGGTCTGAATGGCAATGCTTGCATGCATGAAATCAATACTCTAACACACACACACACACACACACACACACACACACACACACACACACACACACACACACACACACACACACACACACACACACACACACACACAGACACACACACACACACACACACACACACACACACACACACACACACACACACAGAGACAGGGATGTAGACGCAGAGGGAGTATCCATAGAGACAGACGATCTCGCTGAAGGAGAACTCCCTGGACAGACCTCTCGAACGCAGCAGCACGTTCAGGAGGCAGGGCAGCAGCAGGCAGTACAGGAAGGTCGCCAGTGTGCCTGTCGTCACTGTGCCGTGGTGGTGGTGTCATGAGAACTCTGTGCAGTTCTTGTGTGCCTAATTAACAACAAACGCTTCAAATACACGCACATATACACAAAAGGGTACACATACAAATATACACAAAAGGGTACACATACAAATATACACAAAAGGGTACACATACAAATATACACAAAAGGGTACACACACATACAAGTATACACAAAAGGGTACACACACATACAAGTATACACAAAAGGGTACACACACATACAAATATACACAAAAGGGTACACACACATACAAGTATACACAAAAGGGTACACACACATACAAATATACACAAAAGGGTACACACACATACAAATATACACAAAAGGGTACACACACATACAAATATACACAAAAGGGCACACACACATATACACAAATATACACAAAAGGGTGCACACACATATACACAAATATACACAAAAAGGCATGAAGAAGACACGAAAAGAGCATTGGAGGCAAGTGGCAGTGCAAGGAGGGAGAGTGCCTTTGTTGAAGTTGTACTGCCAGTGGTAGTTGACGTTGTGTTGGTGCGCTGTGAGGTAGTTGGCGAGGTTGCCTGAGATGGTGATGCTCAAGATGAGGGTGGTGCAGATCCAGAAGGGACCTGTGTGTGTGTGTTTGTGTGTGTGTACATAATTATTTGTGTGCGTGTGTATGTTTGTATGTTAATAAAAAGTTGTGTGTGTGTGTCTGTGTCACAATATGTTTCAGTGTACAAAGATGTGTGTATTGTGAAGGGGTGCAGTTAGACAAAACATTGGGACCATAGAAGTCAGGTTTGTCCTTGATGTGCGTGACGAGGTATTGCTTGTGCGGGTGTGGGTAGACAGACAAGAGCATCCTCGACAAGACCTGGCAATAGAGCATTTAAAAGTTGATCAACCTTTGAAACAAGGATCAATGATGATGACATTAATAATGAATGTTCACAAAATCAATACCGAATAATACAAAAATAAATAGGGTAAGAATAATTACGTTTGTATTAAAACTAATGGTTGAATTGCAGAAGGTCTGGTGCGACCTGTTCAGTGTCAATGTCGAAGAAGGCCTGGTAGAACTCAAAGGACAGCATCGACTTCTGCTTCTTCGGCTGCAGCAACTTCAAACAATCAGATCGAGTCAGTTTCAAGTGAGTAATTAATATTTGGAAGCCCTTTTCATCAGATGAGAGTTTAAAAAGTGTATAGTCTGGAAGTTGCTTTGACGATAACCACTTTAAATTACCCTATTTTAATGTACTCCATTATTTTTCTATTATCATGTACTTTATACACTACAGCCATTGCCTTGTATATTGGTCATTATCATCTTCATCATCATCATCATCATCATCATCACCATCTTCATCATCATCAACCTCTTTCTTGTCGTCATGGTCAGAGTCATCAGCAGCCTGGGGAAAGTCAGTGAAGGTTATCGTCTGCTCGGTCTGGGCAGGAGGCTCAGAGTGGTGAAAGTCTGTGGAGAGTTTATTTGTTGACTTGATCCATAATTATAATAATTTTATTTCACCTTGGAATACTAGTTCATTTTGAGAAGTGTCAAGTTCTTCCTGAGAAAAAGTGTTTTAACAATTAAATTTTAATTTAATTAAAAATTAATCTTTAATGATTAAAAATATTCAAAAATAGTTTTTTAATCACTAAATTTGCATTTTTGAAACAAAATATGATTAAAATAACTAAATGTTTTTTAATCTATAAAGAATAAGCTGAGACAATTTTATTTTAAAACTAACTCCAATATCCAAAAGTACTGCCTTGTCAGACATTTTGTGTGTTTATGTGTCAAGTATGAATTTATTAGCGCTATTTTTTCGAAGGTATAAATAATCATAATTGGTTTTTCCCTTAAAAACTGGTTTAATAATAATTTGGTTATTTTTAAAGTTTTGATCTATATTTATCATAGATCTTTAAAAGTCTAACAAATGCGACTTGTATAAATTTATGAAAAAATACTTTGTCTCCTTATGACTTTGTATCCTTAGGACTTTTTATCTTTAAGACGTTTTATCCTTAAGACTTTTTATCCTTAAGACTTTTTATCATTAAAAGTCAGGCACTCACAATCATACCATGGGGATTTTGTCAAAATTAGACCAAGAGCGCTTAATTATAGAAGAGGGGAAGTTAGAAAAAGGCTGGGCAAGAGATAGTTTAAAAGATAAAAAGTAGTGGTCAGTAAAGTGGAGTGGAATAGATGTTAAATCATTAATTTTGCTATAATTAGAAGAAATTACAAAGTCAAGAGTTTACCAAGTGCCTGAGAAGAAAAATTACAGTGTTGAGATGAATTAAAAAGAGAAAGAATTTCAAGAAACTTAGCAACATAGAAATCAGAAGGCTTATTAGTAGAGATATTAAAGTCTCCACGAATAAAAAATGGACAAAATAAAGAATAAAGGAATTCAGAGAGGTGATGAAAATCATCTAATAATTTCTAATGAATGTATGGTCTAAGATCTGTGAATTAAAAGCCTTACGTCAAATTTGTGTGTGAAATAATGACACAAGCTGGATCATCTTCAGAAGTGCATATTTCTTGTGTAAAGTGAAAAATTCCAAGTAACACAATTGAACACTTCAAGTATTTTCCAAATCTGTGGCTCTGTTGCAAATCTTCAAAAAATGAAAAGTTTTTTGATGAAATCCAATTTTTCCCATTCGTTGGTTGACAGTAAATTAGGGAAGTGATTGTGTTCACTTGCTGACAACGTAACCGAAACAGCAAAAAACAGTTCATTTTAGATAAGTTTAAATGCATTAAAACGTTTTAAATACGTTGGTTTTTTCCAATGCATTAAAATATTTAACGGCGTTAATCGAAAGTTAACGTAGATTAAAGCACAGCTCTAATAAAAATAGAAAAATTTAACTTATGAAATAAAAATTTCAAACTTATTGTACAAAAAATGTGATAAAAAACGGTATTAAAACAGAAAAAAATAACGTTGCGAAAACGCAACAGCGGCGGTATATGAGTTGAACAATTAATTTTTTCACCAAGTTGAGCCCCTCAGCATTTTTGCTGGTTGCACCCCTGAGGCCACCTATATAATACAATAAAACAAAAAATATTGCTAACGTGGCTTAAACCCGGACGAGCTTTAAGACCACCTATGATATCCCTAGTCATATCTCTTGATATTTTATAAATTAATGTTACATCATTTAAAAACTTTATAATTAGTATAATTATAGATAAATAAACTACACTGTTGGCGACACAAAAAATCAAAATAATTATGAAATATGTTTATCTTTTTGAGTAAAACAGTGAAAAAACGGAAAATCGATTATTATTTTCCGAAATTATAGACAATTATACAGTGACATGTTTTTTTTGGCTCTCAGTGTATTTGAACAATTGTTGGTGAGGTAAGTTCAGTCAACAAGTAATAAATTTATTTATCTCAATACTCTCAAACTTTTGCAAACCACAAGTGAATTTTCCAAGTTTCATTTCTAATCAATTGAAAATAAGTTGACAATTTTGAGAAAATGATATTTTAAATGTATTTTTTAAATAATTATGTATTTTATTCCGTTATCTAGAAATGGGACAAAGACCATTTTTCCTTACCAATAAAAAAAAGTTCAGTTTTGTCTTTTTCCCGTTGGTCATCATAGTTTTTTTTCTCTAAAATGTTGACACGGTTGCGACCCATTCCTGAAACTAAAACTTGGGTCTCTCCACTCACTCCGGGTCCAAAACTCGATATTTTGTTGTATTTCTTAACATTTAATATTTGAACGTCACAATTTGGAAAAAAATGTTATCCAAATTTTCAATAAATGATTTGAGAAAACTTTAATTGGTTTTATGTATTTAATTAAGTTCCTATGGCTTGAACGGGTTAAACCATCAAAAGTTGTAGCTTTTAAACAAATGATCTTGGGTCTAAAGTAGAGGTCTGCGCAGAAAGGTTCTTTTATGCCTTTACCCTCCTCTCATTAAAATCTTGTTTCTCTCACCCACACTCACCTCCATGATCCTGTTCCTATTCCCTTCCCATCACTTCACTGTCATTCTCCCTTTTCCACACATCACAAAAATAAGACAGGTAACAGCACTAACAGTTATATTACAAACAAAAAACGAAAAAACTTATAAAGAATGAAATTGAAATTCAGAGAAATACAAAAACGTAAATTTAAAAAAAGTTTTTTAGATAGTATTTTTGATAAATACATTTCAACTAATTATAGATTAGGGAGTAAGACCACCGCAGATCTTTTGACCTCTAATATGGAAATTAGTATACACAGTTCATGAAATATTTTTAAATTATATCAAAATATTTATTTTAAAACAAATTAGTAATTTAATATTTCAAAACCAAAAAATTCGATTTCTACAACAAAATATTGGGAAGAGGGGGCCCGAACGACAAAATATTGGGGGTGGGGGCCTCTCCAAGCCCCAAGGAGTCGGCGCTTTTGAGCTTGCACGTGGACTGCTTTTCAGATCTTCAAACAGTTTGATACTTTTGTCATGGTAGCAAAAGATTGATAAGCAGCCTGCCATATCGATTGAATGCAAATGAATAAACTTCTAACACTATTCTCGTCGAGCGGAGGCCTGCATCCGATGTACGATCGAAGGTAGCTTGTGCATTGATTGGGCCTCTTCGTGTGCTGCAGTGCTTGCTGAGACGCCACCATGCACACGAGTTTGATCTTCTTGCTTCTCTGTCTCGCTTCTTGTCAAGTAACTCGGAAAGAGGAGGTGATGAAGTACTGGAACTCCTTCTTCCGCAACCAACTCCTCCCCGAAATTGCCTACTACGCTGGCAAGTTCGACGTGAAGAGGATGAAGAGCTTGATGGTGGCGACCAGCATGGCGGCTCACCAAAAAGCAAACAAGCACTGCGCCACCAGGATAAACTACCCGCACAAGCAGATGATGGAGGTCTTCGAGGCGATTGCGCCCGGGCTGGGAGACTTCGTGGCGAGGCTGGAGAGCGCCAACCAGAAGGACCTCCTGATCGACAAGTTCTTCCCCGTCTACGAACGGAGCTACCGAGACACCGAACGCATTTGCAGCTCAGGCTGATGAGGAGAATAATTGATCGCCAGTACTGCGCTCATCTAACGCTGTCATTTCATTCATTTACTTGTTTAATCGAAAAATACCTTGGATTTTTGTTAATTGGATGAAACAAGGTCTATCAAAGGTAGATCATTTTTTGTATTAACCTCCAAAATCCTAGATTTCAAAATGTCTTACAAATACAAGCACATGAACTAATGTAGCAATTGTTTTCATACAAATGTCGTAACAAATAATTCAAAAGATTTTCGCAAGACCTTCCTTCACTCTTTAGCAAACATGAAAGCTTAATTATTACTTTGCAATCAAGAACTCTTGGCAAACATTTGGGACAGACACCTTGATGAAAGGCTAGCGAACAGAAGTTATTGCATTGGACTCCGGAAGGCCACCATGCTGCTGCCGTGACTGCAACTCAACGAGACCACTCGACGCAGACCCGCCTCAAGCAGGTCAACTCTCCGCGGCCTCCTCTCCTCAGTCAGGTACCTGCTCACAAACTCTCGACCCGCCCTTCCTCGCTGCATGTGCAAGAGTCCTCCATGCAAGGCCTCCTCCCGCTTGCATCTTCTCTTTCCATCGCTGCTCTGAACAGCACTGCGCCCCAGTCTGCCCCTGGCCTCCTTGCCCCACGACCACACACTTCCGTCTTTGATGACACATGTCATTAAATTGTTGTTAAATTGCAACAGTAACATTCATATGAAAACAAAAAGTTTGAAAGGACGAAGGAACCTCTGAGTGCTGCGACAGTGAAGGCGTCTCCACAGGCGAGCAGGCAGCAGTCCCTGCCACTGACGTCACTGACCCCAGTCTCATCATTACTACCACTGCTATCCTTCTTGTTGCTTTTGTTGTTACTAGTGATAGCTTCTTCTTCATTTTTGTTGTCATTATTTTGAGCATCATCATCAGCACCAGCGCCACTATCATCATCAGCACCAGCATCATCATCAAGAAAGTACACCTGGGCACAGGCGATCTCGATAGGCAGCGAAACTCCCAGCTGCATGAAGCGGTTCGACCCGAAACACCAACAAGCCCCCTCTGCTGTTCCAGTGTTCGAGCGAATTAGCAACAGCATCATCATCATCATCGTCATCATCCTCGTCATCATCATCATCCTCATCATCATCATCGTCATCATCACCATCATCATCATCCTCATCACCATCGTCATCATCATCATCATCGTCATCATCATCATCATCATCATCGTCATCACCATCATCACTATCATCGTCATCATCATCATCTTCGCCATGGTCGCGCACAGACAAGTTGAGTACTTAGGCGCAATGGAGTGGAGGACACAAGCAAGCAAAGTCAAAGAGGAAGGAACCTGTGACGAGGGCCGTGTGCGAGGTGCCCATGCCGACGCTTGCGACCTTCAGGTGGCAGAGAGGTCGGGTCGTCACCGGGCAGAAAGTCATCACTTCACGAGTGATTGGTGGTGATGATGATGATGATGATGATGGTGGTAGTGATGATGATGATGATGGTGGTAGTGATGATGATTGTGATAGTGATGAAGAAGGAAAAGTCTGATGAGAAAAGATGGACGCATCTGGGAATGGATCCAGAGCCAGCTTGTTGAACCTTGGTGGTGGCCGTGACATCATCATTATCATCATCATCATTATCATCATCACCATCATCATCATCATCACCACCACCACATGAAGTCTGCTACACGTTTTACATTTGGTTTAAACATTCTACTTTTGAAGAAAATGTCTCACGGTTAAGGAGTGGTCAAATGCGTGCAAATGATGATGATGATGAAGATGATGAAGATGATGATGATGATGAAGATGATGATGATGATGATGATGATGGCTGCTTAGCCTCCCCATGATGATGACTAATCGATCAATTAATTCAACTTTTGCTCAACCTGTTACTTCCGGTCACCAGCATCCGACCATCGGTGCTGATGATGATGCTTCTGTCCACTCCGGCGTGCACCGACCTGTTGATTCGATTGCAGCATTGCACGCATGTTGACAACGGCAACAACAACAATCCAACGGCTATATGGTCCCGCCTTCACGCGGCGTCGTTGGCTGCCTTCGGGCACGAAGAGCACCTCAAAAGCGCCACCTCTCCCCCCCTCTCTCAAGGAGAAAGTGCAACAACAAACCCGGCAAGGATTAAGGGTTGAATGCTGACTCTGAGAGCCTATGAGAGAACGCTGAGGCTGGATGAACACCACCCACTACGTGTGACAGCTGACAAGCATGTTCCGAATCGCTACAAGCGAAACAAAGGCTGGCGAGAGGACTCCAGAAGTGCATTGGCCCAAATCACAGGCAATGAGACCATTCGTGAACCCTTCACTCGCATCAGACCTAAACCATGGGAGGAGACACTTGCACTTCAGCAGACAAAGCCGCACTCACCGCAAGCCAAGGCGAGCAACCACAGTCAGTCACATGGTCGGCAATCAAGAGTATCCTCAAAAGAAGTATGAAACTTCCTGAGCCGTTGGATCTGAGACGAAAACGAATCTACGGTGCCCCACTGAAAGGGGAAGATGGCACCGGTAGGCGAGCAGAGACACTTCTGGCCCAGCTACGCAGCGGCCACTGTCCAGCCACAGCGTTCTACCGAAAAAAAATCCTGAATGAAGACGCCACCTGTGAGCTGTGTGGTGAAGTGGAGACCAACCCAGACCACTTCTGAGACTGCAAGAGCAGCAGGAAAGAGAGAGAGGAGCTCATCCACACCGATCAATGCGATGAGGCTCTGAGAGAGAGAGGGGGGAGGTGTTCACCTACCTTCTCCGCATGAGACCGGAATGGTTCGGTCATGCGGATTAGGAACAAAGAACTACAAGCGACAACAACCACAACAACAACGGCTATATGGTCTCGCCTTCAAATCATTGGCACGAAGAGGACCACAATGTGCCACTTCTCCCTCTCTCATCGAGAAAGCGCAACAACAAGATCAGGGTAGAGAAGCTGAGAGGAGGTGACGACCAACGGAAGCTGTGGTCCTCCATCAGGAAAATGAACGGGCATGGGGAGGTGAAGGCCAAAAATGAGATGCTCAACTTCAAGGGCGTGATGCGAGTTACTGACAAGCAAAAGGCAGCAGCCTTTGCAGAGCATTATGCAGATGTCAGCAAACTCGTCCTCAACAAGGAGGAACGCCTGCTCCGGAATGAAAATGCTCGAAGGACTAAAAGCGATAACAACAACAACGACGACGATAACAGCAAGGACGACAGCAAGGACAGGTACTTGCAATGGTATTTCGGTGGCAGGTGCACCCGTTGAGGAGTGCACTGTGTCTGTGTGCCCCCCAGCCCCAGGCGTCCTACATGATGATGATGATGACGATGATGATGATGACGATAATGATGACGATAATGATGATGATGACGATGATGATGACGATGATGATGACGATGACGATGATGATGATGACGATGATGACGACGATGATGACGACGATGATGACGACGATGATGACGACGATGATGATGATGACGATGATGATGATGATGACGATGATGACGATGACGATGATGACGATGGCACTCACCATTATCTCCCCTGCCCCACACGAAGACCTCTGCATCACTGACGAGGACGATCACGTGAGAGTTGCCAGCCGACACCTGCACCACCTCGAATCCCAACAGGGCCTCCACTATCTTTGCCTGTAGGTGGGTATGTTGAAGATGTTGATGATGATGCTGGTGATGTGATGATGATGATGGAAGTGGTGGTGATGGCAGTGTAAAAATGGAAGAATGTTTAAAAATGGAATGTGATAGTCGCGTTTGTAGTGCTTCTTATAGTATGTTACAGACGATGTGTAGATTTCAATCAGTCATTCCATGGATTGCCTGAAAGTTTCAGTCATTCCATGGATTGCCTGAAAGTTTCAGTAATTCCATGGAAAAATCATTGCTTGCAATTTCGTTTCAATCGTTTCATTTAAACAGTTTTATAGTTTGTTTCAACAAGTTAAATATGAATGACAATAAAAAAAATATATGTATAAATAAATAAAAAAGCAAAATAATTTATATTTTCTTTCAAACGTATTTTTAACTTTTTGCTTACAAATGAAGTATAAAGTCAAGTGTGTTTACAAGGGTTATAGGATAAAGTCTTCGGATGTGCATGCGTGCATATTAAATGAGGCGGACATGCGTGCATATTAAATGAGGCAGACATGCTGCCTTGAACAAAAAACGAAACTCTTTGAAATCAATACTTTACTGTATTAAGAATTTGGAATCAAGATGGTTTCCTAGTCAACAACTTGGCCTCAAAGCACCTGCGAAACGTCGTTGAAGTCTCCATGGCCTAGGCAGCCGAACGAGCCGCAACCGAAGGTCATCAAAATGCCTCTGTCTGGAGTGCCACAATCATCATCATCATCATCATCACCATCATCATCCCCATCACAATCATCATCCCCATCACAATCACCATCATCACCATCATCTTCACCATCATCATCATCACCATCATCATCATCATCATCCTCACCATCATCATCATCACCATCATCTTCACCATCACATCATCATCATCAGCACCACCAGTGAGGAGGGCAGTGAAGAGGAGGCCGCAGGAGACTTGGACGACCGAGATGGAGGACTCCAGGTAGGAGCA
>OX030955.1:14674582-14677082 GCA_943735955.1 Piscicola geometra
TTGTCGAAGTAGCGAGTGATGTTCGGGTGGTTCAGCATCGACAGCACAATCACCTCGTTGAGGGCCGATACTCTCTGCTCCTTCGTCATCTGGTCCACTGGAATCTGCTTGATGATCACCTCTTGCCTGTCTGCCAGACGTCTGCACAGGTACACTGTGCTGTGGCAAGGAGTGGCAGTGCTGTATGAGAACTTATGCTGTTCACTATGAAATACTCTAATTCATTCCATTCTTTTTACAAATTTTCAAAAATATTTCCAAATAATTCCAAAAAAACTCTAAATGGGTAAATATTGATGGTCTATGCAAAGTCTCTTGCTCCTTAGTCTCTCTATTTGTGGTCTCATTCAATCAGGCGTGACCTCATTGCCACGCCATCCCTATCATCATCATCATCACTACCACAGACATTCTAGTCAAACGTTATGTTCAAATGAAACAATTATTTTGAAAAATGATAGTGTCTAAACATTATGGGTGTCCGAATAATCTGGTATTTTACGATATGTAGGTATTGTAGCTTTTGGAAAATTATACTTCATTACTTAAAAAATAAAGTAAAAAATAAAGTGTTTCATAATTTTGTTTCTCTTAGAAACTCCAATTAGTTCTTACCCATAAGCACCTCTTCCGACCACTTTGATTTTCTCATATTTATCCATTACTATACATTTATTATTGTGTCTGCAACTTATCTATAGATAATTTCTTTGTTATAAAAAGTCTCTACGTAACATCTTAATCGTTTTTTTTACATGATTAAGAGAGTTTATTAAAAGTTTTTGAAGATTTAAAAGTAAAACTAAAAAAGTTAACATAGTCAAATAGCATAGCGCTAGACTTTGGTTTAAGACAAGTTTAGGGAGTTAAAACCACGCAAATCTTTTGACCTCTATAATGATTATAAACTTTTGGATGCTTTCATAGAAGCGTCATAAAAAGTGTGTATATGACGCTTAAAAAATTTATACATTAATTTATAATATTTATCTCCGAGAGGCTTTTTTCTCAAGAGGTTTTTTCTCCGGTAGGTTTTTTGTAGAAGCTATTTTATCCGAATGCTTTTGGTCCGGGAGGCTTTTTATCCTACATCCGCCTTTTGATCTCTATTGTCCATCGGTGGCTGGTAAAGTTTCCAAGAGAATATGTTTTTGTGGCGAATATTTTCCATCACAGACGGCAATGAAAAAACATAAGGTCGTCCACTGCAATATTCCTGCTAGTGAACATATGGAAGAAGAATCAGAAGAAGAGGCTGCCACTCAATTAGCAATTGAAGATTCAAAAACAGATTTTTTAATTATACGAAACATGTTTGAATGGCTAAAGTCAGAATTTTCTGTTGATTGAACGATGGTGGATAATTTGTTTATTACATTTTTATTACACTGATTTAATAAAAATGATTTTGAACAGTTATTATTTCAATAAGAATTATTCATGAAAATAATTGGAATTTCTAAATAAATATTTTTCAACACATACTCTTTATATAGTTGTAAATTTCCCCAAAATATTCATTGATATATATATATATCAATTTAAATTAAAAAACAATCAACCTTAATAATCCAACCTCACCCACATCACCATTGTTTTTACCATTAGAACATTTAATCATCACCACAGTACCAACATTCCTACTACAGCATCACCGCATCATCTTCATACCCACAAAACATAATCATAATTTTTCTTAATCTTCTTGCCACTGGTGTTGAGGCTGTGACAGGAGGTGAAGGAGAAGTCCTTGCCAACACTGGAACGGTTGTTGTTGTGGAAGGTTTTTTCTTTTTTGTCGCATTTGGGAAGTATTCTACTCACCTGGTTCCCTGCGGCCATCTTGGTTTGTTGTGGCCATTCCTTGACTGACTCAAAACGGCCAACATTCACCCAAAAAATATTCCCATTAGTAATATTTAGTTTTTATTTAGATTTATGATTTTAACATTTTAAAATACTAAACCGTTGATTCCACAAATTTATTTGACTATTGACTATAACTAAATTAATTTATAATTTTAGATAGATTTCCTGTTTCCAGGTTTAGTGGGCCGAGAAGACTATTCCAAACTGCCAAGTGGTCCGTTCCTTCCAAAGATTCAAGAACCACTGTTCTAGAGAACACCGTATTTAACTGGCTCGTAGGTAAAACGCAGGAAGACTGAGGAATTACACTGGCCAACAATTTATAAAAGATGGAAATAAATTAAGTATTGATCGGTGATTTTTCATATATTTGATTTGTGTGCTGAACGTGAAAATATAATCAGTTTTCAGCAAGCGGTCTGCTGTGAATCTTGGGGGGTCCTACCCAGCACGAGCGGCGACCCCCACTTTAAAAAACTTTTTAAACATTTGATAAGAGTATTTAAGTAAACAAAGAATAGTTTTGTTTAGGACAGCGATCACTATAACTACATATACTCGCAATAAACTGCTATAAATACAATCAGTTTTATGGCATGGTTGACAATTATGCAGAATAATTTATGCTCGT
>OX030955.1:14679582-14687082 GCA_943735955.1 Piscicola geometra
TACCTTAACCTCAACTTTAACGTCAACCCTACAAACAGCAACCTGTTCACTACGTTTATAGTAAGTTAAACAGTATAGGCTATACAGTATAGGCTATACTGTTTAACTTACTATAAAGTTTATAGACTAAACGTAGTGAACAGGGAAGAGCTAAACATTTAAAGAAAGTTCAGCCGCAAAAGTATTTTTAACGTTAAAGTGACAAAATATTAAAGCGCAGAAAATTGAATTCTGAAAAATATCACTATTAATATTAAAATAATTTTAAAATCATTATTTATTATTTTGAACTTATTAATATTGTTATTTTGTAAGAATTAATTCAAGTGTTTTTATAAAGATTTGATATATTTCAAAGAAATGGCAAACCATTTGAAACCCAGAAGTGGCATCAGAAGGCCTGAAAGGAGAGGTCCTGCAGTGAAGAAGGAAGGAGGAATGAGTGGGAGGGGGGAGGAGGGATGAGTGGGAGGATGGGAGGAGGGATGAGTGGGAGAAGGGGAGGAGGAATGAGTGGGAAGAGGGGAGGAGGAATGAGTGGGAGGAAGGGAGGAAAAATGAGTGGGAGGAGGGGAGGAGAAATGAGAGGAATGAGTGGGAGGAGGGGAGGAGAAATGAGAGGAATAAGTGGGAAGAGGAATGTGTGGGAGAAGGGGAGGAGGAATGAGTGGGAGGAGGGGAGGAGGGAAGGAGGAATGAGGGGGAGGAGGGTAGATGTAGAAATGAGTGGGAGGAAGGGAGGAGGAATGAGTGGGAGGAGGGGAGGAGGAATGAGTGGGAGGAGGGGAGGAGGAATGAGTGGGAGGAGGGGAGGAGGAATGAGTGGGAGGAGGGGAGGAGGAATGAGTGGGAGGAGGGGAGGAGGAATGAGTGGGAGGAAGGGAGGAGGAATGAGTGGTAGAAGGGGAAGAGGAATGAGTGGGAGGAGGGGAAGAGGAATGAGTGGGAGGAGGGGAGGAGGAATGAGTGGGAGGAGGGAAGGAGGAATGAGTGGGAGAAGGGTAGGAGGGAAGGAGGAATGAGTGGGAGGAGGGAAGATGTAGAAATGAGTGGGAGGAAGGGAGGAGGAATGAGTGGGAAAAGGGAAAGAGGGGAGGAGGAATGAGTGGGAGGAGGAATGAGTGGGAGGAGGGGAGGAGGAATGAGTGGGAGAAGGGGAAGAAGAATGAGTGGGAGGAGGAGAGGAGGAATGAGTGGGAGGAGGAATGAGTGGGAGGAGGAATGAGTGGGAGGAGGGGAGGAGGAATGAGTGGGAGGAGGGAAGGAGGAATGAGTGGGAGGAGGGGAGGAGGGATGAGTGGGAAGAGGGAAGGAGAAATGAGTGGGAGGAGGAAAGAAGTAGGAGGAAGGATGAGAGGAATGAGTAGGAGGAATGGAAGAGGAATGAGTGGGAGGAGGGGAGGAGGAATGAGTGAAGGAGGGAAGGAGGAATGAGTAGGAGGAGGAATGAGTGGATGGAGGGGAGAAGGAAAGAGTGGAAGGAAGGGAAGAGGAATGAGTGGGAGGAGGGAAGGAGGAATGAGTGGGAGGAGGGGAGAAGGAATGAGTGGGAAGAGGGGAGGAGGAATGAGTGGGAGGAGGGGAGGAGGAATGAGTGGGAAGAGGGGAGGAAGAATGAGTGGGAAGAGGGGAGGAGGAATGAGTGGGAAGAGGGGAGGAGGAATGAGTGGGAAGAGGGGAGGAGGAATGAGTGAAGAAGGGAAGGAGTAGGAGGAAGGGAGGAGGAATGAGTGGGAGAAGAGGAGGAAGGATGAGAGGAATGAGTGGGAGGAATGGAGGAGGAATGAGTGGGAGGAGGGGAGGAGGAATGAGTGGGAGGAAGGGAGGAGGAATGAGTGGGAGGAGGAGAGGAAGAATGAGTGGGAGGAAGGGAGGAGGGAAGGAGTGGGAGGAGGGGAGGAGTAGGAGGAAGGGAGGAGGAATGAGTGGGAGAAGGGAAGGAGGGATGAAAGGAATGAGTGGGAAGAGGGGAGGAGGAATGAGTGGGAGGAGGGGAGGAGGAATGAGTGGGAGGAAGGGAGGAGGAATGAGTGGGAGGAGGAGAGGAAGAATGAGTGGGAGGAAAGGAGGAGGGAAGGAGGAATGAGTGGGAGGAGGGGAGGAGTAGGAGGAAGGGAGGAGGAATGAGTGGGAGGAAAGAAGAAGGAATGAGAGGAATGAGTGGGAGGAGGGGAGGAGGAATGAGTGGGAGGAGGAATGAGTGGGAAGAGGGGAGGAGGAATGAGTGGGAGAAGGGGAAGAGGAATGAGTGGGAGGAGAAGAGGAGGAATGAGTGGAAGGAGGAATGAGTGGGAGGAGGGGAGGAGGGGAGGAGGAATGAGTGGGAGGAGGGGAAGATGAATAAGTGGGATAAGGGGAGGAGGGATGAGAGGAATGAGTGGGAGGAGGGGAGGAGGGATGAGTGGGAAGAGGGGAGGAGACATGAGTGGGAGGAGGAAAGAAGTAGGAGGAAGGATGAGAGGAATGAGTGGGAGGAATGGAGGAGGAATGAGTGGGAGGAGGGGAGGAGGAATGAGTGAAGGAGGGAAGGAGGAATGAGTAGGAGGAGGAATGAGTTAAAGGAGGGGAGAAAAAAGGGTGGAAGGAAGGGAAGAGGAATGAGTGGGAGGAGGGAAGGAGGAATGAGTGGGAGGAGGGAAGAAGGAATGAGTGGGAGGAGGGGAGGAAGAATGAGTGGGAGTAGGGGAGGAGGAATGAGTGGGAGGAGGGGAGGAGGAATGAGTGGGAAGAGGGGAGGAAGAATGAGTGGGAAGAGGGGAGGAGGAATGAGTGGGAAGAGGGGAGGAGGAATGAGTGAAGAAGGGAAGGAGTAGGAGGAAGGGAGGAGGAATGAGTGGGAGAAGAGGAGGAAGGAATGAGAGGAATGAGTGGGAGGAATGGAGGAGGAATGAGTGGGAGGAGGAATGAGTGGGAGGAAGGGAGGAGTAGGAGGAAGGGAGGAGGAATGAGTGGGAGAAGGGGAGGAGGGATGAAAGGAATGAGTGGGAGGAGGGGAGGAGGAATGAGTGGGAGGAGGGAAGGAGGGATGAGTGGGAGGAGGGGAGGAGGAATGAGTGGGAGGAGGAGAGGAAGAATGAGTGGGAGGAAGGGAGGAGGGAAGGAGGAATGAGTGGGAGGAGGGGAGGAGGAATGAGTGGGAGGAGGGAAGGAGTAGGAGGAAGGGAGGAGGAATGAGTGGGAGGAAAGAAGAAGGAATGAGAGGAATGAGTGGGAAGAGGGGAGGAGGAATGAGTGGGAGAAGGGGAGGAGGGATGAGAGGAATGAGTGGGAGGAATGGAGGAGGAGTGAGTGGGAGGAAGCAAGGAGGAATGGGTAGGAGGAGGGAAGGAGGGATGAGTGGGAGGAGGAATAAGTGGGAGAAGGAATGAGTGGGAGAAGGGGAGGAAGAATGAGTGAGAGGAAGGGAGGAGGAATGATTGGGAAGAGGAATGATTGGGAGGAGGAATGAGTGGGAGGAGGGGAGGAGGGATGAAAGGAATGAGTGGGAAGAGGGGGGGAGGAAAGAGTAGGAGGAGGGAAGGAGAGATGAGTGGGAGGAGGAGAGGAGGAATGAGTGGGAAGTGGAATGAGTGGGAGGAGGGGAGGAGGAATGAGTGGGAGGAGGGGAGGAGGAATAAGTGGGAGGAGCGAAGAAGGAATGGGTGGGAGAAGGGGAGGAGGAATGAGTGGGAGGAGGGGAGGAGGAATGAGTGGGAGGTTGAGTGATCTTTACTCACCAACGACGAAGCCTACGCTGAATGCTACGTCACCAATGGCATAAACACTGCCGTAAACAGATACATGTCTGTTAGTAATTATAATCAACCTCAGTATCATCTTTATCATTATCATCATCGTCATCATTATTATCATCATCATCCTCATCATCCTTATCATTATCATCATCACCATCATCATCAACATCATCACCATCATCATCATCATCATCATCATCACCATCAACATCATCATCATCACTATCAACATCATCATCATCTACTTCATCATAAACCTCACCTCAGATCCACCAGCTGTGCCAACGTGGGCATCATGGACGTATCAATCATGCCTTGATGACGATGATTATTATGATGATGATGATGATGATGATGATGATGATGATGACGATGACAATGATGATGATTATTATGATGATGATGATGACGATGACAATGATGATGATGATGACGATGACGATGACAATGATGATGACAATGATGATGATGATGAGGATGACGATGATTATTATGATGATGATGATGATGATGATGATGATGATGATGACGATGACAATGATGATGATGATGATGATGACGATGACGATGACAATGACAATGATGATGATGATGATGATGACGATGACAATGATGATGACAATGATGATGATGATGATGATGACGATGATTATGATGATGATGATGATGATGATGATGATGATGATGATGATGACAATGATGATGATGATGATGATGACGATGACGATGACAATGACAATGATGATGATGATGACGATGACGATGACAATGATGATGACAATGATGATGATGATGATGATGACGATGAAGTAGATGATGATGATGACGATGATGATGATGATGATGATGACGATGATGATGAGGATGATGATGATGGTGATGATGGTGATGATGCTGGTAAGATAATGATTATGTCATCACCCAGAGAAAATCCAAGGCAAAAGCAGGGCACGCAGAGTTCCCAGAAAGATGAGGCAAAAGGGATCTGTGTTGTGATTTTGCTAAGATCATCATCATCATCATCCTCATCCTCTCCATCCTCATCACCATCATGACGATCATCATCACCTTACCCATAAGAGAGATGCTGACGCGATGATGAAACCCATTAAGCTCATCAACCATCTGAAGAATCAATCAATTAATTCATTCGTGCGTGCATGCACTTCTTTATAATATATTCATTCTTATACTCATTCATCTATAATTTCATACATTCATTCATTTAACTCATCAACAAAGCCATCCACCCCACCATCCATCCATCTCTCCATCCATATATCCATCCACCACCATCCTTTCTACGATCCATCCATTCACCCTCCATGCATGCATCCATTCACCCTCCATGCATGCATCCATTCACCCTCCATCCATGCATCTATTCACCCTCCATGCATGCATGCACCTTCCGATTTTGTTGTTGAGGAATTCACACGAGGTGGCGTAGACAAAGTAGGCGACAGAGATCGGAAGGAACACCATGCCTTGCATCCACGCTGGAGCTCCCATCACTTGCTGCATGTGCAGTGGGAGCAGGGGCTCCAGTATTCCAAAGCTTGCCGTGCCAACAGCTATAGCTACTGTTTGTGTGTGTTGTGTGTGTGTTTGTTTGTGTGTGTATGTGTTTGTGTTTGTGTTTGGGTGGGCGTGTGTGTGTGTTGAACTCCCATAATCCATAATCATCAACATCATGCACATCCTCTCACGAGCTGCTAGGATGATGTAAGGGTCTCTTAACAGACTCAACAGACTATTGCTTTCTTGTGTTTCTGCCTTCACCCTCGGAGACAAGATTATCACTTGTAGTCCTGTTTAGTGTTGAACCCATCCATGCATCCATCCATCAATCTATTTATCCACCCATCTATCCATCCATCCATGTATCCATCCATCAATCTATTTATCCATCCATGCATCTATTTATTCATCAGTTCACCCACCCATGCATCCATCCACCCACCCACCTCCGATTACGAACGAAACAGCAGCTAGGATAAGGAATGGGGCTTGTTTGCCTAGAAACTGATAAGTTATCCCTCCGAAGGTAGGACCAACTGGTAGGATGAAAGATGGGGGGTGAAGGAATGAATGTATGATGAATGTGTAGTTGATTGAGTGAATGAACATTAATATTCTTTTATTTCTTGTTCACATTTTGTCTCTTAAATTTTTTTTCCTCACTTAGATAATTATTATCTTTCGACTGGAACCCCAAGCGACTCAGGAATTCTTCAACATTTTAGTTTTACTCTAAAAAAAAGAGTTATTTAATACTTTATAATCAATAAATTTTGTTTAAAATAACTTTTAACACGTTTTCAAAGCATTTGAATATAAATTCTGCACCCAATCTCCTTCCAACCACCCTCTCTGCACCCAATCTCCTTCCAGCAATGAAGACTTGATTGAGGTACTCAAAAACAATCACAAACTTCAATACGTTTCAAAAAAATACGAGAACGGGTTGAAAACGGGAATTGAGTTGCGAGGACGGGTTGAAAACGGGAATTGAGTTGCGAGAACGGGTTGAAAACGGGAAGTGAGTTGCGAGGACGGGTTGAAAACGGGAAGTGAGTTGCGAGGACGGGTTGAAAACGGGAAGTGAGTTGCGAGGACGGGTTGAAAACGGGAAGTGAGTTGCGAGGACGGGTTGAAAACGGGAATTGAGTTGCGAGGACGGGTTGAAAACGGGAATTGAGTTGCGAGGACGGGTTGAAAACGGGAATTGAGTTGCGAGGACGGGTTGAAAACGGGAATTGAGTTGCGAGAACGGGTTGAAAACGGGAATTGAGTTGCGAGGACGGGTTGAAAACGGGAATTGAGTTGCGAGGACGGGTTGAAAACGGGAATTGAGTTGCGAGAACGGGTTGAAAAGGGGAAGTGAGTTGCGAGGACGGGTTGAAAACGGGAATTGAGTTGCGAGGACGGGTTGAAAACGGGAATTGAGTTGCGAGGACGGGTTGAAAACGGGAATTGAGTTGCGAGGACGGGTTGAAAACGGGAATTGAGTTGCGAGAACGGGTTGAAAACGGGAAGTGAGTTGCGAGGACGGGTTGAAAACGGGAATTGAGTTGCGAGGACGGGTTGAAAACGGGAATTGAGTTGCGAGAACGGGTTGAAAACGGGAAGTGAGTTGCGAGGACGGGTTGAAAACGGGAATTGAGTTGCGAGGACGGGTTGAAAACGGGAATTGAGTTGCGAGGACGGGTTGAAAACGGGAATTGAGTTGCGAGGACGGGTTGAAAACGGGAATTGAGTTGCGAGGACGGGTTGAAAACGGGAAGTGAGTTGCGAGGACGGGTTGAAAACGGGAATTGAGTTGTGAGGACGGGTTGAAAACGGGAAGTGAGTTGCGAGGACGGGTTGAAAACGGGAATTGAGTTGTGAGGACGGGTTGAAAACGGGAAGTGAGTTGCGAGGACGGGTTGAAAACGGGAATTGAGTTGCGAGGACGGGTTGGAAACGGGGATTGAGTTGCGAGGACGGGTTGAAAACGGGAATTGAGTTGCGAGGACGGGTTGAAAACGGGAAGTGAGTTGCGAGGACGGGTTGGAAACGGGGATTGAGTTGCGAGGACGGGTTGAAAACGGGAAGTGAGTTGCGAGGACGGGTTGAAAACGGGAATTGAGTTGCGAGGACGGGTTGAAAACGGGAATTGAGTTGCGAGGACGGGTTGAAAACGGGAATTGAGTTGCGAGGACGGGTTGAAAACGGGAATTGAGTTGCGAGGACGGGTTGAAAACGGGAATTGAGTTGCGAGGAC